>PVIU01020697.1:0-33358 GCA_004026605.1 Ondatra zibethicus | reverse complement strand
CATGGCACCTCACTGACTCCACCTCCTTTCTCCCAGTCTTCCCTGACTACCTCCATTCTGCCCTATCACAGGCCAAAGCAGTTTCTTTATTCATTAATCAATAAAAGCAACACATAAACAGAAGGACTTCCCACACCGTAAGTGCAGGCAAAGGAAGAGACAGTAATAGAATAATGAAAACACAAGGGAGGACTATTCAGAGGAAGATAGGCAGACAGTTAAGGGAAACAGGGGCATGGGGTAAGGAATTAGGGAAAGAAAAGTCTTGAGGAAGGGAACAGCTAAGAACAAACAATACTGATATTTTCATAAATGTATGAAAATGCCATAATGACACCCATTGCTCTATAAGCTAAAGTAAAAAAGAAAGAAAAGTAAAGAAAAAAAGGGGCTGAAGAGATGACTCAGTGGTTAAGAGCACTGGCTGCTCTTCCAGAGGTCCTGAGTTCAATTCCTAGCAATCACATGGTGGCTCACAACCATCTGTAATGAGATCTGGTGCCCTCTTCTGGCGTGTGGGCATATATGCAGACAGAATGTTGCATACATAATAAATAAATAAATCTTTAAAAAAAGTTCATCATATAATTGTCTAAACATTTAAAAAAAAAGAAAAAAGAAATCATAAAAACCACATTACAGTCAAACTGTCAAAAATCCACAGCAAAGAGAGAATCTTCACAGTTACAAAAGAAGAGTGGTTGGTAGTATGCAGGGAGTCCTCACCAAGAGTGCTCCTGGATCCCCAACAAAGAGTGCTCCTGGATCCCCAACAAAGAGTGTTCCTGGATCCTTACCAAGAATGCTCCTGGATCCTCAATAAGAGTGCTCCTGGATCTCACTAAGAGTGCTCCTGGATCCTCACCAAGAGTGCTCCTGGATCCTCACCAAGAGTGTTCCTGGTTTGAGGAGTTTGAGGCCAGCCTGGTCTACATAGGTCAGCCAGGGTTACATAGTAAGACACTGTCTCAAAAAACAAACAAACAAATCTGTATTTCTGTAACTTTTCTTCTGTTTTAAAAGTCAGGTGTATTCAACGCAATGCCCAGCAAAATTCTTCAAAGACCTCAAAAGAACGGTACTCAACTTCATATGGAAAAGCAAAACACCCAGGATAGCCAAAACAATCCTAAACAATAAAAGAACTTCTGGAGGCATCACAATCCCTGACTTCAAACTCTACTACAGAGCTACAGTACTGAAAACAGCCTGGTATTGACATAAGAACAGACAGGAGGACCAATGGAATCAAATAGAAGACCTGGATACCAATCCACACATCTTTGAACTCCTGATCTTTGATAAAGAAGCAAAAAATATCAAATGGAAAAAAGAAAGCATATTTAACAAGTGGTGCTGGCATAACTGGATTATCAACATGTAGAAGAATGAAAATAGACCCATATCTATCACCATGCACAACACTCAAGTCCAAATGGATCAAAGACCTCAGCATAAAGCCAGCCACACTGAACCTTATAAAAGAGAAAGTGGGAAGTACACTTAAATGCACTGGCACAGGGAACCACTTCCCTAAATATAACCCCAGCAGCACAGACACTGAGAGAAACAATTAATAAATGGGACCTCCTGAAACTGAAAAGCTTCTGTAAAGCAAAGGATACGGTCAACAAGACAAAACGACAGCCTACAGAATGGGAAAAGATATTCACTAACCCCACATCAGACAGAGGTACTCACTCACAGGTGGTTTTTAAACATAAAGCAAAGAAAGCCAGCCTACAAACCACAATCCCAGAGAACTTAGACAACAATGCAGACACTAAGAGAGACTTACATAGATCTAATCTACATGGGAAGTAGAAAGTAGAAAAAGACAAGATCTCCTGAGTAAATTGGGAGCATGGGGACCTTGGGGAGGATTCGAGGGGGTGGGGAGGTTGGGAGGGGAGCAGAGAAAAATGTAGAGCTCAATAAAAATCAATTAAAAAAAAGTCCGGTGTATAGGGACGAGAGAACTACCTCAGCAGTAAAGAGTATTTGCTGCTTTTGCAGAGGATCCAGGTTTGGCCCCAAGAACCCACATCAGATAGCCCAAGCCTGCCTTTAACTTAAGCTCCAATGAATCTGCTGCCCTCTTATGGCAAAAGAAAAAAAAAAAAGAAAGAAAGAAAAGGCAGCTGAACCAAGTACAGTTACCAGGTTTCACAAAAATAAATGTTTCTGATCACACAGTAGAAGGGAAGAAATTTTCACTATGCAGAAATTAAATGGGTATTAAGATGAATGAGGTAATTATAAATTAGTGTGTCAATTACAGTCTCTAGGGTAATCACTAAGAAAGTAACAACAAAACTAGCAAAGGAAATGACAGAAATGAAACCGGTACACTAAGGTATCCAATAGAAAAGAAGGTGCTCACGGAGGAGCAGTGCAGGACTGAGACACATGACAGGCGCACAGCAATACGGCACACATAAAAGACATTAAACAAGATAAAACTATGCAATATTTCCAAATAAAATCATTCAGATTGTAGATTTTCAAGGTTTTTCCTTACAGTTTTATCACGTTAAAGTTAATATAATGATTACAGTTTAGATTTACTTGATCTTAACCTTTTTAAACTATTTTGCAGGGCAGGAGACAAACCCCAGGGACTCATGCATACTGAACAAGTTCTCTACTGTCACTGAGTTGGACCTCAAGCCTCAAAGCAAGCTGTGTGCAAAATTTCAAATATACCCAAGCAGAGAAAAGAATACAATGAACTCTTATGAACCATTATTCTCAAAGTTACCTTTATTTATTCTACACACCTAACCCACTTTCTCCTCTCTACCATCACAATAAGGCTACATATCATGCCACCTGAATCTGCCTTTGTTAGAAATTCACAACCTATATTTCTAAATCAAATACTTGAAAAAGCAGTGATGTAAACACATTCCTAAAGAAAATGTAGACTTCTGAATAAAGTTCTTTCTAGACCAACTAGTTCCAATCTCTTGTTTTTACCTGTCTCCTTTCTCAGAATTCCATCCCATTTTTGACCTAGTTAGTGAGGTTATGTCTGATGATTCACTTTTTCTTGTCAAAGAATCATTACTATTCAATATTTGTTCCAACAATCTTACATTTCCTAAAACAGAAAAAAAATGTCATTTTCCAAATTAGTTCATTTCTCCTTTGTATTTCACCTTGTGTGTCCCAGCACTCTAGTCTAAACTAAGATCTTATGAGGGTTATTACCTCAACTCACTCTGTACCCACTGCGGTTCTTCTGCACGCATTCCCTAAATTCTATGAGCTGGAAACTTAGTTCTCAGGGTTACATAGTAACGGTATTTGAAACGTGGAGTCTTCCTGATGTGACGAGGTCATGCGGGTTCTGTGCTCATGAGTGGAGTAGTGGCTATCAAAGGAGGAAATCTGTTGGAAACAAAGCTTTCTCTGGCTAGCTTGTGGTCTTGCCCCCCACCATAGCATGACTCATAAGAGGACCAGTGCAAGAAGATGCCACCCACTGTCACACTTTTAAAGTTCTGGAATAGTGGCTAAAGAAATCTCTTTCCTTTATAAATTACCTAACCTGTGGGACTCAGTTATTGCACCTGAAAATAAACCAAGACAGCAATATAGACATACACACTCATCAAGTAAGACAAAATATTTTCATCTTATTAAAAGCTAGAGTTTTAAAAATTGGATTAATATAAATAAAAAGACAAAACTGACCTCTATCAGAGAGTAAGATTTTTGTTTTGGTTTGGTTTTGGGTTTTTTCAAGACAAGCATTCTTTGTATAGCCCTGACTGTCCTGGAACTCGCTCCATAGATGAGACTGGCCTCAAACTCAGAGATTCCCCTGTCTCTGCCTCCTGAGTGCAAGGATTAAAGGTGTGTGCCCCCCATGCCTGGTTAAGTTATGGAACCTTTAAAAGACAAAGCCTGGCTGGAAGGAATAAGTCACTGGGGACAGGCCGAGGTTTCACAGCTTAGACTCATTTCTGGCTGCGGTCAGCACTGTCAGCTCTCTGACTATGTAGTCCACATGACCACCATCTAAGCAACCAAATCGCCCTCCTCCTACTGTGCTTTCCCATGACGAAATGCACCCCTTCTCGACCATGAGCTAAAGTAAACACTGCCTTCCTTAAGTGGCTCCGTGTCAGGGATTTGGTCACAGCGTTAAGAAAAATGACTAACATCAAGGCAGACACTCATCCTATTTGGGGTCCTACCTTTAGGACTTGACATTCCCATATTTTCTTTTTCTTCTACAGGGTTTTCCCTCTTTGATATTTTTCCATCTCTTGAAACAGGCACAGGAGCAAACCTGCGAGGTGCTGGTGTCTCTAAAGGAGATTTCTGTCCATCAAAATCTGTATCTTCGACTTCTCTTAAAAGCGCTTTAACAAAAAGGGAGGAAATAATGAACAAAGGCTTGTGGTGTCTCTAGTGATAGAGTGCTTTCTAACATCCATGAGGCCCTGGGTTCAACACCTTAGACCACACATACTTATATACAAAAGTAATGATGACAATAATAAAGATAAATTAGCTTGAAAAACCATTTTTATCTGATTGCAGAGTTTGAGACCAGCCTGTTCTATGTAAAGAGTTCTGGATAGCCAGGGATACACGGTAAGACACTATTCCAGAAATTTCAATTAATTAAAAAAATAACTTTTTGAACACAGCTGATACGGTATTTGCCCTACAAGCATGGTGACCTGAATTCAATTTCCAGAACCCACATTAGAAAAAAAAAAAAGGTGTGGTGGCAGAAATGCTGGGGCCTCTGGAGCCTCAGAACAACCATGCTGCCCTTCTTTTCAAGTGGCAGGCGTGAGAAAGCCCATTTCAGAGAAGGTGGAGCTGGGCATGGTGGTGCGCCTCTCTAAGCTCAAGGTCAGCCTTGTTCATGTAGCAAACTCCAGGACTCCATCCTCACTAGAAATCAAGTAAATGAAAACTATAAATGTTTTATAGATAAAGCCAGTAAATTAAGAATTGGTGTAATAATATACATGAGTATTGTCAAAGCTGTGGTGAAAATGGCATCGCTAGACATTTTTCAAAAAAATACTTATCTTATTTGTCTATGAGTGTTTAGCCTGTAAATGCACTGTGGGTGTGGCCTGGTACCTGTGAGGGCCAGAAAAGAGCATTGGGTCTCCTAGAACTGAAACCAGGAATAGATGTGAGCCACCATGTGGGTGCTGGGAGTTGAACTTGGGTCCTCTGCAAGAGCAGGAGGTGCTATTTGCGTGTGTGTGTGTAATTTTTTTCTTAATGTGTATTGATGTTTTGGTTGATATACGGCTGTGCATCACAAGCTTGCAATGCCTGTGGAGGGCAGAAGAGGGCATTGGATCCCCTGGAACTGGGGCAGTTATAAGCACGCACATCACTGCTCTGAAATGAACCTGGGTCTTCTAAGAGCAGCCAGTGCTCTTAAGCACCTAGCCATAGCTCTGGCCCCACTAGACACTTTCTTTTGTTTTTTTTTTTTTGTTTGTTTTGTTTTTATTATTTATTTATTAAGTATACAGTGGTCTGCCTGCATATGTCCCTGCAGGCCAGAAGAGGGCACCATATTTTATTACAGATGGTTGTGAGCCACCATGTGGTTGCTGGGAATTGAACTCAGGACCTTTGGAAGTGTAGCCAGTGCTCTTAACCTCTGAGCCATCTCTCCAGCCCCCGCACTAGACACTTTCAATGGCAATAAAAACTGAAAAAGTATCTGGCATTATCTTTTGACCTAATAATCTCACTCTTAGGAATTTACCCTAAGGAAGTAAGATTAAGAATGAAAATGCTACCCCAGCATGGGGGCACACTCCAGTAGTCCAGCACTTGTGAGGCTCAGGCAGGAGGGACACCACCAGCTCAAGCCAGTCTGCACCACAATATAAAACCCTGCTTCAAGAACAAGATCACTTGTAGAACTACCTAACTGCCCACCACCACAGTGGGTAAGGGTCCACAGTGTTTAACTGTACTTTATGACAAAATCAAGAAAATCAGTGAATACACAGCTTCTCAGAGGACAAGAGAATAATTACAAGCATTCCAGATTCTAAATAAGTGATTTTTTCTATTATTTATTTATTTGTTTGTTTTGGGCTTTTTGTGTGTTTGTTTTTTGAGACAGGGCTTCTCTGTTTAACAGCTCTGGCTGTCCTGGAGCTCACTCGTAGACCAGGCTGGCCTCGAACTCACAGAGATCCGCCTGCCTCTGCCTCCTGAGTGCTGGGATTAAAGGCATACACCACCACCACCCAGCAATAAGTAGATATTTTTTTCTAAATTTCTAAAAATCTGATGACTTTTCCAGTGCTCAATTAGAACCATAAATAAGGAAGTATTATCATTCATAATTTAAACAACCTTTGAAATAACTTCGTTTATCTGAGTCAAAGTAAGATATAAAACCAAGACTTCCAAAAATAAATTTTACTAAAGCAAACTGTCCTACCATTTTATAAGTAAATTTTCACCTTCTACAAATGAAGAACATTCGCAGCTGGCACATTTTATTCACAAGAAACAAGTATTTCACCTTGTTTAGAGACAAATGTGTTCTGTGAAGAAGCACTGCTCCCAAGATGAGGCTGTCCTGGTTTCCCAGAGTGCTTTTCCACTGCTCTGGAAGGGAGTGTGCCAACAAGCTGACTATTAGCCTTGAGTGCAGCACCAATAAATTGGGTCTAGAAGAAAGACAATTATTTATTGATCTCAAATTATGTTACATATAATTTGATGATATCAAGTAACAAAATAAATTGAGATTTATTAGCAGAATTGAAAATTGATTATATTTAATATACAATGAAAATGTGGTACACTTACATATGTGCAGGCATAATACTCATATACATTAAAAATAAAAATAAACTTCAAGATATATGGGAAATGTATATTTTAACAAATAAAGCTGATTTTAGAAGAAAGTTTTATGGCATGTTAAAAATACTAAATTATTCAGTTTTATAGAACTCATAAAAGTATATTGAGATCCCTCTAAATAAAGCAGATGGGGATATCCTCAATTACTTAGTTTCATTAGACATTTATGTACCTCTAAGTCATCAAGACTTCAACTTTATCTAGAATTGCAAGTTACATAGCTAGACATAGGAATTTCAAGGCCAGACAGCGCTATATAGTTGAGACTGTCTTTAAAAATCAGAAACAACAACAACAAAAAATGAATGCCTTTTTTTTTTTCTTTTTTTTGTTGTTTTTCGAGACAGGGTTTCTCTGTGTAGCTTTGGAGCCTGTCCTGGAACTAGCTCTTGTAGACCAGGTTGGCTTCGAACTCACAGAGATCCACCTGCCTCTGCCTTCCAAGAGCTGGGATTAAAGGCGTGCGCCACCACCACCCAGTGCCTTTTTCTTTTTTGATGAGAGGGAAAAACTGTTTTTAAGTAAAGATGTCAAGGTGCAGAGAGGTAAAGCTGTTCACAGAAGAGAGACCAGCAGGCTGAGTCACCCGGCTTCTCAGTAGCTGATGTGCTACACACTCAGTCCTCACATGGAGGACTTCTGAAAACCTGACTTGGATACGCCTATGTTCGTGGGGTTTTTTTCCCTTTGGTTTCTTAAGACAGGATTCTCTGTGTAACCCTAGTTGCCCTGGAACTCGCTCTATAGACCAAGCTGGCCTCAAATTCAGAGCGATCGGCCTGCCTCTGCCTCTCAAATGCTGGGATTAAAGGCGCGCGCCACCACAGACTGGCAGTAAAATATTTTTAATCTCATAAAACCTTAAGATAAGCCCTACTAAGAAGTCTTGAGGAGAGAGCTGGATAGCTGACTCAGTGGTAAGGGCACCCAGCTGTTCCTCCAGGGGACCCAGCTTCAATTCTCAGCACCCCCACAGCAGCTCACACCTGTTAGGAACTCCAAGTCCATGGCTTCTGGTAAGACATCAGTGAACATAAATTAAAAACAAAATTTAAAAAAGTAGTCTTGAATAATGTGAACATAGAAACAAATAAAAATCTTCAAATCAAAAGCATTTAAGTGTGTACTTTATACAATATATTAATAGAATAAACTTAGTTTTGTACATTCTCCCAAATGTAACATTTTAATATAATTATTAAAACTTCAAAATTGTGCAATTAAAAAGAAATGTAGGGCTGGGGAGATGGTTCAGTGGTTAGCGCTTCCCTACAAGCATGAGGACAATTGTTTGGATTCCCACCTAGAAGGTGGAAATAAGAGGTCCCCAGAATAGGGTGGCTAAAAAGACCAGTCGTATCAATGAGCTCTGAGTTTCATTTGTGAGACTGCGCCTTAAAAGATCAGGAGGAAGATTGAGGATGATTCCCAGTATCAACCTCTGCACATGCACACACACCCACACACCCACATGCACATACGCCCACACACAAGTACACCCGCATGCACATAAACCCCACACATGTGCCCTCATACATACAAACATGTATACACACATGCAACACACAAATGAACATATAAAAGAAAATGTAAATGTACAATGGTTATAAATTCCTATTTTAGCCAGGCGGTAGTGGCGTACGCCTTTAATCCCAGCACTCGGGAGGCAGAGGCAGGTGGATCTCTGTGAGTTTGAGACCACCCTGGTCTACAAGAGCTAGTTCCAGGACAGGCTCCAAAGCTACAGAGAAACCCTGTCTCAAAAAACCAAAAAAAAAAAAATTCTATTTTAAAAATGTTTTGGGGGTAGTGTTCTAAAACTTGGAACCAAAATAAATAATAGCTATTTATGAAGATAGTACTTTTTTTTACAATACTCAAAAGGCATTAAGATATTTATTCTTTTAATAAATTAAATTCAGGAAACTCAAAAGCTTCTATAAAGCAAAGGACATGGTCAACAAGACAAAACGACAGCCTACAGAATGGGAAAAGATCTTCACTAACCCCACATCAGACAGAGGTCTGATCTCCAAAATATGCAAAGAACTCAAGAAATTGGACACCAAAAGAACACATAATCCAATAAAAAAAAATCGAGTACAGACCTAAACAGAGAACTCTCAACAGAGGAATCTAAAATGGCTGAAAGACACTTAAGGAAATGTTCAACATCCTTAGTCTTCAGAGAAATGCAAATCAAAACAACTCTGAGATTCCATCTTACACCTGTAAGAATGGCCAAGATCAAAAACACTGATGACAACTTATGCTGGAGAGGTTGTGGGGAAAAGGGAACACTCCTGCATTGCTGGTGGGAATGCAAGCTAGTGCAACCCCTTTGGATGTCAGTGTGGTGATTTCTCAGAAAATTAGGAAACAACCTTCCTCAAGACCCAGTAATACCTCTTTTGGGTATATATCCAAAGGATGCTCAATTGTGCCACATGGACATGTGCTCAACTATGTTCATAGCAGCTTTGTTTGTCATAGCCAGAACCTGGAAACAACCTAAATGCCCCTCGATCGAAGAATGGATATGGAAAATGTGGTACATTTGCACAATGGAGTACTATGCAGCAGAAAAAAATAACGACAGCTTGAATTTTGCAGGAAAATGGATAGAGCTAGAAAACATTATTTTGAGTGAGGTAACCCAGACACAGAAAGACAATTATCACATGTACTCCCTCATAGGTGGTTTTTAAACATAAAGCAAAGAAAGCAGGCCTACAAACCACAATCCCAGAGAACTTAGACAACAATGCGAACACTAAGAGAGACTTACATAGATCTAATCTACATGGGAAGTAGAAATTAGAAAAAGACAAGATCTCCTGAGTAAATTGAGAGCATGGAGACCTTGGGGGAGGACCGAAGGGGGGAGGGGAAGTCAGGGAGGGGAGCAGAGAAAAATGTAGAGCTCAATAAATATCAATAAAAAACGTAAATAAATAAATAAATAAATATTAAATTCAGGAACAAATACACACAGTGGGTAGTTCTGTCGTCGGGAGCATCAGAACCATGAGGAACCTTTCAACAAGCCCCAAGCAGCACCACAGATCCGCTCTCCCAGAATCCCCAGCCGTCCAAGTAGCTGTGATTTTATCAAGCTCTCCAAGTGACTCCAATGCATACTCGCAAGCTAGGACCTGCTGATGTAAACAATCACTGCCTTGAAAATAAGGTTATTGGGCTAGGGAGATGGCTCAGGGGGCAAAGGCCTTGCCTTGCAAGCATGAGGACCTGAGTTTAGAGTCCTAGCCCCATGTGAAAAGCTGGGCATGGTGGTCAGGTCTGCAGACTCAGTACTGGGAAGGAAGGGAGCAGACAAGTGCATCCCGGGAGCTTGCTGACTATCCACTCCAACCAAATGGGTGAGCTCAGGATTTGAGACTGTCTCAAAAAAGAAGGCAGAGGGTGACTAAGGAAGACATCAACGTTGGCTTCCAGCCTCCACATGAACACACACATACATCCAATACTGCAAAAGGAAGAAAAGCCAACTATGAGAAGTCTCATAGCACCAATGACAAACAACCTAGAACATGCAAAGCATCCACATGCAGTGGAGGCTGATGAGCAAGCAAGTCATGATTTAAGAAATCAGGCTGTCATGACCTAGTCAGCAACTACAACTATCAGTTGATATTAACTTAGAGATGTAAGAACAAAAGGACTGTGGAACGTGCACTGGCTTTATCACAGGTACCTGAATATCTATTTGTTGTTGCTGTAATTTTTCAAGGTGTCTGATGTGCTGCTCCATAAACACACTCAGCTGCTTCTCATGGTCATGACAATGTAATTTCTCTTGCTTATTCTGAATGCTTGTTTGGTGCTCTGCCACGCGCTGTAACTGTTTATCAGTCTCCTGTAACTTATTAAGTAATTCTGCAACAGAATTAACCTTTGCTTCCAAATCACTCTGTACCTAAAACAAAAATATCAATATAATTTATTATAGAAAGACATAAGAGATGTGTTCAAGTCCTAAAAAGGTTATTTACAACAATTGTACTGAGACGGTATTAAACCTGAGCCTCAGAATTTCTCATGATCTTTGTCTTTAGAGTCACAAAATTAAAAGGCAAAAATGGAGCAAAGTTCAAGGCCACCTGAGTTCAAGGCCAGCCTCGTCTACAGAGTAAGTTACAAAACAATCAGAGCTTTGTAGAGAAACCCTGTCTTGAAAAACAGAAACAAAAGACTAGCAACTGGTTTCCTCCTCCTGGTTGTTCACAGTCTGAGACTGCAGTCCTACACATACCTGCTACTGAGACGAGCTAACACTTCCTCCTGTGCTGTGTAGAATTGACATGCTGAGGTTCAGAATGCACACACCTCACCTGACCCCCAGCTTTTCTGTCTGTCTCTGTGCCTGTCCTTAAACCAGGGTTCCAGACCCAAGCTATGCAATGCATATCCTGTAATCACGGAAAGATCTCAAGTTCAAGTCCAGATAGGAAGATCCTGTCTCAAAAAAACAATGTAGGGATGCAACTCAGTGAGTGTGCTTGCCTAACATGCATGAAGCTTTGGTTCGATCACTAGCACTGCATACACCAGGTGTGATGGTGCACATCTGTAATGCCAGAACTTGAAGGGTGGAGGAGATCAGACATAGCAAAGCAAAGATCAGCCTGGGATACATGAAACTGTCTAAAACAAACTAACAAACACCAGAACAGCTTTCGATAGTTCTCTAATAAAAGGCTGGGGTAGGCCAACAGCTTCAAACCTGAGTCTTGACTCTCTTGTCCATTAGCTCTAAAATCTTATGCCTATCCTGGCCTATTTAATTTCCCCATTACAAACTGACAGGCTTGTCATATATGGTATGATAAGATCATATATAATCCTATGGTTCATTCAGGTCAACAGGTCTATCAGTACAGCTCAGTGGACAACAATTGCCTATCACTGCATAAGGGTCCTGGGCTTGATTCTCAGAGAATGAGCATCCAGAATGTGGACTTTCAGTGCTACAGCAAAAAAGGCTTGATGTCTGAAACCAACACATTGACAAGGAGGTGATTTTCACAGCTTGAGAAATAATTCATATCCACAAATACAACAGTTTTTCAAAGTGGGACCAACTAAAATGTCCCTAAGTCTACCATCAGACACAACCATCTGAACCAGTTCTGAACATACAACCGTGTGTCTCAGTGTCCAGGGACACCGGGGAAAGTACCTTTATCAAAGGAGCTGCTGTCGCAATGGCAGCAGCCGTTGCCGCAGCCACAGTCGTAGCGGAATCAATCCTATTGGGCGAAGTTTCGGTCTCCTGAGCAATAGTATTCTTTTCTGTATTTGAGTCTTCTAAAAGATGTACTTTCACCTCTTTAAAAACAGGCATGCTCTGAGCTCTTTAAATACAAAGAAATAAAAGTTTTTCAGGAATCTACATTGAGTCATTTGAAGAAATGCTGACTTGTCATATAGCCTGGTAATCTCCCAAAAGTGGATTCTTGATGTTTCTTTTAAATGTTTGTTTTATTTGCAGTCATGTGCAGTGTCTGTTGGAGAAGATGTGTATGTACATGTGAGTCAAGGGCCTTTGAAAGACAGAGGCATCAAACGCCCCTGGAACTTGCACTGTGTTAGACTGAGTTGCCTGATGTGGGTGCTATGAACCAAACTCAGTCTTCTACAAGTGCAGCAAGCATTCTTAACCACTGAGCCATCTCTCCAGTTCCATTTCCCTGATTTCTTTTTTTAAATCAAGGACTAGTGAGTTGTCTCTGCAGTTCTTCCAAAGACCCAGTTTCAATTCCTAGCACTACCACATGGGAGCTCACAACTGTCTGCGCCGGACACAGAAGTGCCTGGCTACGGACTTCATGTCATCTCCAACCTTTCCACTCAGACGTCCACACTCCCGTCTTAGAACAGGAAACATCTTATCGCAACCCAGTCCCCTCTGCCCACTGTACTGTATTCCACCCAAGTCACTTCCAACATGTAGACTCAACCCATTCCCACATTCTCTCTTCTCTCCCACCCTGATCCATGCATAGCAAACTTAAACTTTAAAAAGCCCACATGCCCAGATGTCATTGAAAGAATACCAACAATGTGAAATACCAAGTCAGTTCTCTCCAAAACCTACCAGCCCTATAAAAAGGCTTTGCCAGTGTGAATGACCTAGACAACAGCAGGACAATGAATTTAAAAGAGCAATCGTAAACTGCAAGACATTCAAGGAGTCTAGCGGGGCAGTGGTGGCATAAGCCTTTAATCCCAGCACTCGGGAGGCAGGGACAGGTGGAGCTCTGTGAGTTCGAGGCCAGCCTGGTCTACCAAGTAAGTTCCACAAAAGGCTCCAAAGCTACAGAGAAACCCTGTCTCAAAAAAAAAAAAAAATCAAGGAGTTTAGCCAGGTAGTGGTGGTACACACATTTAATCCCAGCACTCAGGAGGCAGAGGCAGGCAGATCTCAGTGAGTTCGAGGCCAGCCTGGGCTACAAAATGAGTTCCAGGACAGTCAGAACTGTTATACAGAAGACACTCTGTCTCGAAAAAATAAAACGCGCGCGCGCGCACACACACACACACAGAGGAAATGTGGGACTATGAGAGACACCAAACCTTCTAATTACAGGTACAGACGAGAGAGAAGGAACTAAAATCAACAACACAGACCAGAACTTCAACAAAATCATAGAAGAAAACTTCCCCCAAGTAAGGAAAGTGTGGTGGCTCAAATAAGAATGGCCTGCAAAGCCAGGCAGTGGTGGCACAGGCTCTTAATCCCGGCACTTGGAAGGCAGAGACAGGTGGATCTCTATGAGTTCAAGGCCAGCCTGGTCTACAGAATGAGTTCCAGGAGGACTGTTAAACAGAGAAAGGCTGTCTCAAAAAACAAAAAAGAATGGCCCTTCCAGGCTCGTATATTTGAATGCTTAGTCACTAGGCAGTGACACCTTTTGAAGGAATTAAAAGGATTAGGAGGTGTGGCCTTAGTTACCTTAATCACAGTGTCTCTTCACAAACCAGAGCAGTGACTGAGACAGAAAGACACACCCAAACAACTACAAGAAACACATGGAACACCAAATAGACAAGACCAGAAAAGAAATTTCCACAGCATATCAGTTAAAACACTGAACATCCATAACAAAGGCGTGTATTCAAAGCTGTGAGAGAAAAGAATGTAAGTCAACACAAAGGAAAACTCAGAACAGCAGCTGATTTCTCAGAGGGAGTTTTCAAAGCCAGAGCAGCCAGCGGGAGCAATGCATTCCAAGTGCTAAAAGATTGATGGCCAACTTAGACTAGTAGGTTCAGTTAAACTGTCTGCCATGATTGAAGGAAAAGAAAAACTTTCCATGACATAAACAGCCTAAAAAATTATAACCAAGAAATGAAACCTAAAGAAAATACAAGAAGCTTTATTCTGGGCTGAAGAGAGGAATGAACAGAACCAAGAGACGTGGAAAGAGATATAAAAGCATTTTACTAAAACACAAAATAACAACTCTTGGGAGACAGAGACAGGAAGATCTCTGTGAGTTCAGAGCCAGTCAGGTCTACAGAGTGAATCATAGAGCAGCCAGACCACTCAAAGAAACTATCACCCCCCCAAAAAAAAATCAATAAAAAAAATTAAAACTGAGTACAAAGAAAAACCTCGAGTAAAAACTCATAGAAATTGGGCTGGAGAGATGGCTCAGTGGTTAAGAGCATTGGCTTCTCTTTCAGAGGACCCAGGTTCAATTCCCAGCATCCACATGGCAGCTCACAACTGTCTGTAACTCCAGTTCCAGAGGGTCTGATACCCTCATAGAAACACACATGTAGTCAAGACACCAATGTACATAAAATAAAAATAAATCATTTAAAAAAAACTCACAGAAATTAAACAACTAAGCCCTGAATGGGTCAAAGAATGAAAAGCTTCTTGGAACTAAGTAAAAATTAAAATACAATACAATAAACCCTCTGGGACATATTGAAAGCAGTCTTGTGGGGTTAATTTTAGCTCTAAGTACCTATATTAAAAAATCAGAAAGAGCACAAATAAATGCCTTAATAAAGCAACTCAAAAATATGGAAAAACAAGAACAAACCAAATCCAAACCTGACAGAAAGAAATAATAAAAACCAGAGCAGAAATCATTTAAATGGAAACAAATCCAAGAGCTGGTTCTTCGAGAGATAAACAAATTGACAGGACCAATGGACCAACTAACCAAAAAAAAGAGAGGACCTAATTAACAGAAACAAAAATGAACAGGGAAACAGTACAACAGACAGAGGAAATTAAGAATATTGTAAGGGAATATTTTAAAAACCTATACTCCATGAAACTGGAAACCCTAAAAGAAATGAATAAATGTCTACATTCAGACAAACTACCAAAATTAAAACAAGAATAACAAATGAATAGGTGGAAATAGTAATTAAAAACATTGTAGCCAAAAAAAAATGACCAGAACCAGACTGATTCACAGCAGAATTCTAGCAGACATTGAAAGAAGATCTACAGGCAGTCCTTCCTAATCTATTATAAAAACAGAAACTGAATGAACACTCCAAACTCCTTCTATGAAGCCAGCATACCAAAGCCAGAAAAGATTACAACAACAAAGAAACCTACAGGCCAATATCCCTAATGAACATACTCAAGAGTATTCAGTGAAATACTTACAAACAGAATACAGTCATACATCAAAAAGATTATCCACCATGGCCAAGTTGGCTTTATCCCTGAAATGCTGGGGTGGTTCAACATACAAGTTAACAAATGTAATAAACCACTTAATGAACTTAAAGACAAATATCACATGATAATCTTGATTCAGAAAAATTCTTTGACAAACTCCAACATGCCTTCATGATAAAAGTCTTAGAGAATGTAGGGTTAGAGGGAACATATCTCAGCAAAATAAAAGTCAAATACAAGAAACCCACATCCAGCACCACCCTAAATTGAGAAAAGCTTCCACAGAAGTCAGGAATGAGACAGGACTGCCCACCACCCCACTCCTTTTCAACATTGTGCTCCAAACTGCTGTGGGATAATGCACTTGTACCCTGTGAAAATTTGTCACCTGTATTAGTTTAATAAAACATTCGCCAGTAGCCAGGCAGGAAGTATAGGCTGGGTGACCTGAAGAAGAGAATTGTGGGAAGAGAAATGCAAAGAGTCAGTCACCAGTCAGATGCCAAGGAAGCAACATGAGAATGTCTCACTGATAAAAGTTACCAAGTCACGTGGCTAAACACAGACAAGAATTATGGGTTAATTTAAGTTTTAAGCACTAGTTAATAATAAGCCAGAACTAATAGGCCAAGCAGTTTATAATTAATATAAGCCTCTGTGTGTTTCTTTGGGACTGAACAGCTGTGGGACCAGGCAGGACAGAAACTCCATCTACATCAAATACTAGCTGGAACATGTATTGTGTGTGTCAACTTGACACAAGCTACAGTCATCAGAGGAAGGAGCCTCAGCTGAGGAAAGGCCTCCTTGAGATCCAGCTCTAAGGCATTTTCTCATTTAGTGATCAATGGGGGAGGGCCCATCCCATGGTAGGTGGTGCTATCCCTGGGCTGCTGCATCCATGGCCTCTGCATCAGCTCCTACCTTCAGGTTCCTGCCCTTTTTGAGTTCCTGTCCTGACATCCTTGAGTGAACAGCAATGCGGAAGCAGAAGCCTAATAAAGCCTTCCCTCCTAAACTTGTTCTACGGTCATGATGTTTCAGCAATAATAGAAACCCTAAGACAAATAATAAGGTAAGAGAGAAAATTAGAGGAATACAAATATGAAAAGAAAACTGTCATCATTTGCAGATGATATCTCTATACGTTAGAGATCCCAAAAACGCTACCAAAAACTTCTAGAAAAGATAAACGAATTCAGCACTGTGGCAGGATACACACTTAACTTGTACAAAGCAACAGTTTTTCTGTATAACCACACAAATACAGGGGAGATCATGACTATCCTCCTATTCACAATAGCATCTAGGAAAATAAAATATCTAGGAATAAACCTAACCAAAGAAGTGAAGGACATCTACAACAAAAACTTTAAGCCTCTGAAGAGAGAAAAACAACAGAAAACAGAAAGATATCCCAGGCTCATGGGCTGGTAGAATAAACATTGTAAAAATGACCATTCTACCAAAATCTATAACAGATTCAATGCAATTACAATCAATGTTCCCATCTCATTCTTCCCAGAAACAGAAAAATCTATCCTAGAAAACTACCACATGGAACCATAACAAACCTGGGATAACCAAAACAATCCTGAGCTTGGGGATGTGCTAGAGAGATTAGGATTCCAGATCTTAAGATATATTACAGAAATAGTAATAAAAACAGTATGGAGCCGGGCGGTGGTGGCGCACGCCTTTAATCCCAGCACTCGGAAGGCAGAGGCAGGTGGATCTCTGTGAGTTCGAGGCCAGCCTGGTCTACAAGAGCTAGTTCCAGGACAGGCTCCAAAGCTACAGAGAAACCCTGTCTTGAAAAACCAAAAAATAAAACAAAAATAAAAACAGTATGGTATTGGCACAGTAAGACATCTAGACCAATGGAACATAACGGAAGACGCAAACATAAACA
This sequence comes from Ondatra zibethicus, assembly GCA_004026605.1. Lineage (NCBI taxonomy): Eukaryota > Metazoa > Chordata > Mammalia > Rodentia > Cricetidae > Ondatra > Ondatra zibethicus. The sequence goes on along the minus strand of PVIU01020697.1, from coordinate 15,893 downwards.
CACATAACTTCAGCCACTTTACATTTGATCAAGATGCCAAAAACATAAGCCAGAGAAAAGAAACCAACTTTAACAAATGTTGCTGGGGAAACTGGATGTTCACATGCGAAAGAAAGAAATTAGAGCCATTTCTATCATCTTGCACAAAAAGTGAACTCCAAATGGATCAAAGAAAGGCCTAAATGTGAAACCTGAAACACTGAAACTGCCAGAAGAAAACACAGGCAGTGCTGTACATGGTATAAGTAGAGGGAAAGACTTCCTGAACAGGACTCTATTTGCCCAAGATCGAAAGTCAACAACTGAAAAGTGGGACCTCATGAAACGCAAAAGCTTCTGCACTGCTAAAGAAACAATCAACAGGATAAAGAGGGAGCCCACAGAATGGGAGAGACTCTGCCAGCTGTAGTCGCTATGCTGCATGAAAGTTTTCTAAATTCTAGCTTCTTCAATAAATGTCACCTAGTTTATTTAATGGCGGTATGCATTATGAAAGAGTACAGCAGGATGGGCATGTCTTAGTAGCTGATCCTAGCATGTGCAACACCTTGAATTCAATGCCCCTTACCACAGAAAAAGAACACAGCAAACAAATAGATACATAATCCCAGAAATACATCTGACTTCATTTTTTTTTAAAGTTGGTCCACTGCACTCTCTATTTAGACTCAGCAACCGGTTAAAGGACACCCACAGAACCTAGAAATCCCTAAGTGAGTCTACGTGGTGTCAGCAGGAATATGCCCACAAACAGCACTGGGCCCCTCAGCTTACCTCTGAGCACAGCACGGTGTTCTTGTACTTATTGCTCTTTGATGCCACTTCACAGCTAAGAGAGTAGCTGTTCCCTGAGCACCTCAAACCTGTGGATTCCTCCAGCTCCTCCATCTGCTGACCTAGCCAGACCCTACTGAGTCACCGAGTTTTCTCAATTATTTCATCATAATTACATGACAACTGCCATAGGTAGAATGGGGAGATGGGGATCTTATTTAAGATCATCTATCCTTATTTCTTAATTTCACGTAACAAAACTGAAGTCCAAGGTAATGGGATGTACCTGACCAAAGCCAAAGGTTTGATGAAGTACAAACAGAGCTAATTAAGGGTTCAACTTCCACAGCTTTTCTCATGGTACTTCAGTTTCCTCAGATTAGCCCGCCTCCCTTTGCCTCACAAATTCCATTCTTCTAGCTGCCCTACTTTACGACATATCGCCATTACGTGGCAAACAGCGTTGACACAAAACCACGAGGCCCACAACTAATTGCAAGCTTTCCACTCTGTACTCTCAGCCTTCTACCCAATTCACTACTTTCTTCTTCGGATGCAACACGGTCGTTGTCTTTTCAACACACCTGTCTTTATATACCTGTTGATCTCTCCCTTTCCCTTTGAGTTGCTGCATGGTAACTCGGCATGGTTTACACAGCTGTACAGCACAGTAATCCACTGAGTGCACCGCTCTTTCCTACCGCAGCTCTAGCCAGTCATGCCTGCATCTGTGTCCATCACTAGATACGCTGAACTTTGTCATTATCAGAGTGAGCATCACGGAAGAAGGCAGAGTGGGAGCTACATTAGAATTTACTGTTATTAAGCTACATTCACACTTCTAGCCCATGCACGTTGGCAAGTGCTGCACCGCTAAGTGAGCTACATCCCTAGCCCTGGACGTCGTTACAGTGCATCTTAAAACATTGCTGTGTTCTCATCTTTAAACATAGGCTAAAGCAGTTTCCTTCTGACTTACACGAGTGTTTCGGTAAACAAAACTTACTTTTGCTTTAGAACAGTTCTCAGAGCATCTTTCTGTCCCATGGCGTACTGCGAAATAAAGATGTCATTGGCTGAAAAATCAAGACACAAAGATATATTTCAGATTCTGAAAAATAAAAAGCCAAGATTGAGGGCTAAGGATGTAGTTCAGTGGCAAAACACTTGCTTAGTATGCATGAGGTCATAGGTTTGATTCCTGGTACTGTTTTAAAAAAGAAAGAGCCGGGCAATGGCTGTCTCTAAATTTAATACCACTACTCGGGAGGCAGAGGCAGGAAGATCTCTGTGAGTTCGGTGCCAGCCTGGTCTACTAGAGCTAGTTCCAGGACAGCCAGGACTGTTACAAAGAGAAACCCTGTCTCAAAACGCCCCCCTCCCCGAAAAAAAAGAAAGAAAGAAAGAAAGAAAGAAAGAAAGAAAGAAAGAAAGAAAGAAGTTTGCTGCTCATGTCTACCACTCTCAGGATGCAGAGGCATGAAGCTCCCCGCGAGTCTGAGGCTAGCCTATCTACCATAGCAAGTTCTAGGCCAGCTAGGGCTATGCAGCAAAACCTGTCTCTAAAACAAAACAAAAATTAAAAGGCTGAGGAGATAGCTCTATTGGTAACCTGCTCGTTACACAAGCATGAGGATCTGAATCTCAACTCTAGTACCAACATAAAAAAAAAACAAAAAAACCCTGCAGTTTTTAATCCCAGTGCACAGAGAAAGAATGCCAGATGAGCTGAATTAGTGAATTCCAGGCTCATAAGAGACCACGTCTTAACAGATTACAGGGATAGAGTGAGCTAGACACTTGATATCAATTCTGGCCTCTACTCATGCAAACACACACACAAGACCCTACACAAGTACACACGAACATGTATGCATGCACACATATATACAAAAAGAAAAAACATTTCCAAGTAAAAGAAATGTTTAGGGTTGGGCTGGAGAGATGGCTCAGAGGTTAAGCGCACTGATTACACTTTCAGAGGTCATGAGTTCAATTCCCAGCAACCACATGGTGGCTCACATCTGTAATGAGATATGAGATATGGTGCCCTCTTCTGGCCTGCAGGGACATATGCAGGCAGAACACTGTGTACTTAATAAAAATAAATAAATCTAAAAAAAAAAAAAAAGAAATGTTTAGGGATGTAGTAATAGAATTTATCAATTTTAATGATGTAATTTTATTGTACGTGTGTTGGTGTTTTGACTGCATGTATGTCTGTGTGAGAGTGTTGGATCCTCTGAACTGGAGTTACAGACAGTTGTGAACTGCCATGTAGGCCCTGAGAATTAAACCCAGGTCCTCTGGAAGAACAGCAATGCTCACAACCAGAGTCATCTCTCCAATCCTGGATTTATCAAGAAACGTAAGGAACAGATTAAATAACTAAGCAATAATGTAAAAATCATGATCCTAAATACTAGAAAATTATATAAAAATAAAAATGAGCAGAGACAAAATCAGAATTTGTTCTAACTCTAAAGGAAAAACCAAATATAATAAAACAAATTGCTTTAAAATTTGTCAATAAGTAAACATTTTCAAGACTAGCAGGATGGCTCAGTGGGTAAAAACGCTTGCTGTACAAGCCTCATGACCTGACTTCTATATATGGGACCACCCACAGCACAAGCAAGGAACTGACTATTAAGGCTGTCCTCCGTTTGCAGGAGAGCAAGGAGGACATCTGAGAAGGCTGCAGGGAGGATAGAAGGAAAGATAAAGATATACTATAATCTCAAAAATAGAGATATAACCTAAAAGTAAAGAGAAAATAAGAAAGATAATGTATGTCTAAAACACAGGTTGTCCTCTGTGAGCACGAGAGCATCTGTACTCACCCCCACAGAGAGACAATAGCACGAATAAAAAATAATTAAACAACAAACTTTTCAAAGCACATTTTTATCTACTATCGTATCACAGATGACTCAAAGTTTGAATTCAGAATGCATAAGTAAATATCCCATATACAGTTCTACATGGCATACTCCCTTAATTCCAGCACTCAGAAGGCAGAGAAGCAGGCAGATCTCTGTAAATTTAAAGTTAGCCTAGTCTACATAGGGACTTCTACATAGACTTCTTCTGTGCAAATCCTTTAAAGGATTTTAAATTCTATTAGTAAACTAATTTGAAAAAAACTAAAATTAAAATAGCAGGAGCTCAGGATATAGACAGAAGTAGATTTCCCTAGCGTGCATAAGACACTGGATTTGATGCCTAGCACGAAAGAAATATGCCAATTCTGGGCTGGAAAGATGGTTCAGCAATTACGAGCACTGGCTGCTCTTGCAGAGAACCTGGGTTCAAATCCCAGCACCTACATGGTGACTCACAATGCACTATAACTTCAGTCCCAGGTACTCTGACCCCCCCTCTTTTGACCTTTTGGGCACTGCATAAGTATTGTCTATAGACAAATAAACAGGCAGGCAAAATACCCAAATACACAAAATAAACACTAGATTAAACTTAAAAAATAAACCCAATTCTATCCTTACAAAGAAAATGCTGACACAAACTACAATATGGACAAGCATAAACACACTGTGCAAACTCAAGTAAGCCAGGCACAAAGGTTAAAGACTATACAATGCCATTTATATGAGGCCCGTGAGGGGTCAAATACAGAAGCAAGTGTGAGGAGTTCAGGGACACAGAGCTCAGGTGGGGACAGGAGAAAAGTTCCAGAGGTGAGAGATGGTGACAGTCAAACAACAACATGAATGTGCTTAATGTCACAGAACTATGCATTCAAAATTGACAAAAGTTTTTCAATATATTTTAATTCAGTTGTAAAAGTCAACTATATTAATTTACCTTTTCCTGTGCTGTTCTCTTGTGTTTTATTCAAAGGCAGCCTTGGAACTACAGCGTCTTTAGAAAAGTCCTTTGGCAGAAAAGAAAAGAGTAAGACTAAATGAGCTTTAAAGTCACCACTAACCAAGTCACAGTGGCAGCCATCTGACTACCATGATCTGCACATTCTGTTTACCCCACTCCCAACACTACACTGTGCGTAAGTACTCTGAAGCCACTCAGATTTCTCAATGACCAAGCAATGGGATATCAGAATAGTGAATGAGAAAATAAGCAAACAGAAATGGCACAGGATTCTGATTCAAATTCACATCAGAACATCTCAGTTGCTTCAGCTCAATGTGATAATCTGACTCAAGGACGAGTCAAAGGGAGTAAGACAGCATGGTTGTTTAACAGTACAACACTGCAAACTAACCCAGCTTTCAGGCACTGAGCTCATAGTTCCGCTAAGTAGGTCCCATCTACTGTCCAACAGCTTTCTGCTCATGGATGCAATCCGAGAACTCATCTCTAAGACTGGTCAGTGCCAAGTGAGGTATGAACTCTTTTTTTTTTTAAAGATTTATTTATTTATTTTGTTTACAGTGTTCTGTCTGCATGTGTGCCTGCAGGCCAGAAGAGGGCACCAGACTTCTTTACAGATGGTTGTGAGCCACCATGTGGTTGCCGGGAATTGAACTCAGGACCTCTGGGAGAACAATCAGTGTTCTTAACCTCTGAGCCATCTCTCCAGCCCCCGAGGCATGAACTCTTAAGGCACTAGGTCGATTCCATGCTGCTCTTCACCTTCCTTTTCTCTGCCAAAGCAGAAATGGGAAGGACACAAACAGGGCTGAGACGTGGTGCAGTAGTTAGAGCACTAACTACTAACACAAGCAGGAAGACCAGAGTTTGGATCCCCAAAACCAGAGGCTGAGGCGGGGTTCCCTCGGAGCAGATCGTCAGTGAGCTCTGGGACTGAGAGACTCTGACTCAATGAACTAAGGTGAAAGGACAATGGAGGATGCTTCCTGATAGCACCCTCGAGCCCTAACATGTACACATACCCTTGACCCCTACACATACATATGAACAAACACATGAAAATGGAAAAAAAAAACTTAATTTAAAAAAGTAATTAATGATGACAGGTGTTAATTTTCTAAGCACCAATAAGATTAACATTACAATAGACATATTTAACATTCCACTCTTCAAATACAGTGCAAAAAGCATGTCTGGAGGCTGGGCAGTCGTGGCACATGCCTTTAAATCCCAGCACTCTCTATCGAGAGACAGAGGCAGGTGTATCTCTCTGAATTCAAGGCCAGCCTGGTCTAAGGAGCGAGTTCCAGGACAGCCAGAGCTATACAAAGAGAAACCTTGTCTCAAAAAAAAAAAGGAAAGAAAAAAGGAAGAAGAAGAAGTCAAGCGGTGGTGGCGCACACCTTTAATCCCAGCACTTGGGAGGCAGAGGCAGGCGGATCTCTGAGTTCGAGGCCAGCCTGGTCTACAAGAGCTAGTTCCAGGACAGGCTCCAAAACTATAGAGAAACCCTGTCTCAAAAACAAAAAAATTTCTTGAGCTAGTAAGATGGCTCAACAGAGGAAGGCACTTGCTGACAAGCCAACTGACTCAAATTTGATTACGGGGACACACATGATAGGAGAGAATAAACTCTTGAAAGCTGTTCTCTGACCTCCACACACAAAAATGGCCTGTGCATGCCCACATACCTACATGTACACAAAATAAACAGATAAAAATGTGATAAAAAACAAATGAAAAACAAAACATTTCTCTTCATATGAAGTACCTAAATAAAATATGTTGTTAACAAAACATAACTTTAAGAATTAGATAGTGCTGAAGTTTTAAAATGACTTAGAATCCCTTCACTTACGCTTTTACTGGATACAGTGGGATTTCCTGAGAGAAGCTGGGAATGTTTTCTGGCAGAAGTTAAATCCAATGAGCCTAAGAAAACAAAGAAATCAGTGAGTGTTGCTTTGTTGTTTTACCATGGACTGAGACCAAGGCCTCCATCTCTCATGTGAGCTCTAGCACGGAGCAACAGGTCCAATCTGAGTGACTTTTAAATCACAACCTGACCTGCAGCACCTGTACAGGCATGCTACAAGAACTGAAAACTCAGTAGTAATTTAAAAACCAAATGTGGCGGGGCGGTGGTGGCCTTTAATCCCAGCAGTTGGGAGGCAGAGGCAGGCTGATCTCTATGAGTTCAAGGCCAGCCTGGTCTACAAGAGCTAGCTCCAGGACAGGCTCCAAAGCTACAGAGAAACCCTGCCTCGAAAAACCAAAAACAAAAAAACCCAAAAAACAAAAAACAAATGTGAAGACACTTCCCTGTAAAAGAAACTGAGAAAATACATTTAAATATATTCCAAAGAAAGACTTTACAGCTGATATTTAGGAAAATAAGGATCAGTTAAGCAATGAAGTGGGTGAGATCTAAAATGTTGTAGGAGCAGACACGGTGAATTTCTGTTTGAGGCTAGCCTGGTTACAGAGTGATTTTCAGTCGAACCAGAGTTACACAATGAGACTCTCTTGACAATTTGTTCAGGGGCTGGAGAGGCAGCAAAGCAGGAAAGAATATTTGCTGCTCTTGCAGAGGACCCACGTTTCATACCTCCAACAGCCCACTATCTAGCTCTAGGTAGATCCAACTACTCTGGCCTCCATGGGCACGTGACTCCTCTGTGTGTGTGTGTGTGTGTGTGTGTGTGTGTGTGTGTGTAAAAAATATGTGATTCACCAGAACAAACCCATATATAGCCAGGCACGGTAATTCATGTCTTTAATCCGAGCATTTGGGAGGCAAATTTCTGTGAGTTCCAGACCAGCCTGGTCTACACAGTGAGTTCGAAGCCAGTCAGGCCTCTATAGGGAAACCCTGTCTCCAAAACAAACAAGAAAACACCAGGGGCTGTAGAGATGGCTCAGAGATTAAGAGCACTGGCTGCTCTTCCAGAGGTCCTGAATTCAATTCCCAGCAACCACATGGTGGCTCATAGCCACCTATAATGAGATCTAGTGCCCTCTTCTGGCATGCAAGCATACATGGAAGGAATGTTGTATACAAAATAAATAAATAAATCTTTTTTTAAAAAAAGAAAAACACCAGATAGATACAAAAGCTATAGCAGATCTCCAAAAAGCATCGAGCATATTGCTGTTCTTGCACACATTCATTAATATGATTCTTAAACTCATCAGTGCAACTTCACAGCTCTAAACAGCACAGCTGAACTGTAAATACAAAAGTCACCAGAAGACTGAGTTATGCATTTCTCCTATGCCAGATCGCATAGCATAGCACGACCCAAAACGAAGATAGAACATTCGGTAAATGTTAAGCAGGTTATCCACGCTCGCTGTATCTATCATGGGTGTGAACAAGAACGGGATGCAGAGTCCACAACATAAAGAAGCACAACAGGAAATATTCAAGTTTCATTCATTCTACATACATTTTGTAGACTGTCTGGCAATTCCCCCAGTAACCAAGTTACTTTTCAAACATCCGTACAAACCAGATTTGTATCTTACATCTGAGAAGGTAAACACTCCTTTAAATTTTGGGGCTCGCACAACACCAACTAGGGATGGAAATGAAGCCTAACAGTTTACAAAAACATAAACTGGTTGGAAAACTGCAACGCTTGGAATCACATACCATTTAACGTTCCATTTGAGCCAGTCCTCATTCCAAGAGCAAGACGCTTATTTGCAGACAATGCTGGAGGAACACGGGGAAGCTCATCTTCCAGTACAGCCAAGTTAGCCCCTTGCTTTGGGGAAACCACCTCTCGCAGTCTCCTCGCTGGCATTTTAACCCTTCTCCCCCTTTCCTGGCTAAACTCAAAGTTTTTCATATGGCTAGTCACAAAACAAGTCCCGTGGATCTCGTAACAGAGGGACTTTCTTCTGGGTTCACAGATTTGAGGCTACAGTTTCACCTCTTTAAAGGAAAAGAAGGAAGGGTGGAAGTGGATTTGATGAGGAATATCGGAATTCCAAAAATGATTGTGAAGCAGTCCTTAACTTAAAAAAATCTAGACAACGTATCCACAAAGCTGTAAATTTCAATTTTGACGTGCAACCCAGGACTAAGCACGACAGGAATGTCTTATTTACCTATTAATCTCGCCGAGTCTGTTAATGCACCAAGGCAATAAATCTGAAAGGAACTGTGCCAAGAGACGAGAAGACGCTATGGGAGCCGTACTAGCTGAGCCCTCCCCGACACCCTGGGCTGCGGCGGAAAACCCAAACAGACGCGGAGGCGGGCTTGAGATGTGCGCGGAGACACAGCGCGCAGGGGACGTTAGAATCCTGACTGCGAAATATCAACCTAGTGCGAGCCGAGTAGCTTTCTTCCTACGAGTCCGGACAGCTCAATTTAGCCCACCGCGGCCCGCAAACACGCCGCCCCGTCTTTTCGGGTGTCAACAAATTCGGTTGTTCGCGGGTCAACACCCTCTGCCCCCGAAACCCGCCCTTGAGACTCAGCACGCCTGCGCGCAGAGATCCCGCCCTCCCACCGGAAGTGAGCGCTCTTGAGCCGCCCGGTGCTCTTCCGTAGGTGCCCGGGTGGAAACAAATTCCCCAAACGTTAAAAACTTAAAAGAAATGTGATTTTATTTTTATTTTAAAGGCAGCATATCGCGTTTATTTTTGGATACGATATTAGGTCTTCCCCCGAGGACTGAAGAACTCTCGAGCAGACCATAAACACGAATTTCGTTTATCTAGGGTTATTTACACTGTAGTAACTGTGGACCGTTAGAGACCTAGGTTTATGTATATTGAGCCTCCTAGAAAACTCGACAGATTCGGTTACCGTGGAAAAGGAAATGAACAATACGGAGCACCGTCTAACACATCGTCACACCAGTTAATTCTTAGGTGATTTTAGAATTCACTTGGAGTATTGGCTTTTCCTCCTACATCTTCCCAGGTGTAACGAATCTGCGAATCTGCGTCAGCGGGTCTAAGCGCTCCTTGACATCATCGCCCCCACGTGTTCTCTGCTGCCCAGCGGCGCGGCGCACTCCTTACGCTGACCCTCGGATCTCAGACTCGAGCGCACCGCAGCCCCTCTGCCCGCTACCGGTGTCGGATGCGAGAGCCTGTGGCTAAGTACGGTCGCTTGCCCGTGCCCTCCGGGTTGGCGGGCGGCGGGGCGGCGGGCTTCGCTCGGGGAAGGGGGCCGCCGCGTGCACGCGGGGCGTGGGGCTGCGCAACGGGCAGCGCGGCACGGCAGGAGGCCGGACCTCTCCGGGGGGCCTTGTCATCCGAGGCCCCCGGACTGGAGGGCTCGGGGCTCGCCTCGATGACCTTGAGCTGTCAGACAGGGGCCCCTATCCGGAGAATCTCAGACTCCCTCGGTTCTGGCCGTGTCTAGAATACGGGGGGGGGGGGGACTCTCCCTTTCCTGGTCTCAATTTGGAGGACGCTCAGGTTAGAGCTTTCCCATTGCGCCTTGCTAGAGGCGTTTAAAATAGATGAAGCAAAGTCAAAACAGTGTAAGATGTCAGCGTAAGAAACAAATTTTATCTTTTGTAACTTCCTACGTTCCTACGAGGCTAGAGTAAAACGCCACCTTCTAGTCTCACCTTTGAAGAACCTGTTATGTTCTTGGTTGTTGCTACCTAATGAGTTTTGTGATTAATCATTTTTGTCTGTTACATTTTCTCTTGTCCCTTAGGTTTAATATGTTGGTTCATGATTGGATAAGTGTGTTAAAAGACAGAATGACAGTGTCAGATCTGCAAGAGACCTTAGAGATGAATTAACTTCCATAATTTCTATGTAAAGCTAAGATATGAAAAGAAATGACCTTTCACCTCTAATTTCAAAAATGCTGAGCAACAGCAATCAGTAAAGTGACTTGATTTGAAATTGAATATCAAACCTGGGCTAACCCCAAGAAGTCTTGTTCTCATCCTCCAGTATTTCAGGGTTCCTGTCTTGAGGCCAGACTTTGGATCAGGAAAGCAATATGAATTCTTTCTTAAGTGCTTCTAGCTCTGATTAACACCGAGTTAAAAGTTACCTACTATTAACACTGGTTGTAGTGGCAACATTTGATCCCAGCACTCTGAAGACAGAGGCAGGCTGATCTCTGAGTTCCAGGCCAGCCTGAAATAGAGTTCCAGGACAGCCAAGGAGACAGAGAAAACCTGTCTCCAAAGATAAAAGCCAATGCAAACAAGCAAAAAAGTTGCCAGTTAATCCCACAATTTATCTAGCTAAACCTCCTGCAAATAATCTAAAGGGTCACATGGAAGATAATAAAATAATTTAGATACTTGAACTCTCAAAGTAGACACTGATAGCCTTTGGACAAAAAAGTAGCTCCGGGGGGTTATGATTTTTTTGTGTACTTTTTTTATAAACTAAATCCCCACCCTATTCTCCCCCTGCCTTGCTCTCCCCTCCCATCCCCCCCCCACATCTATAGTTACATTTTGTTTCACTTGACGCATTTGCAAATAACTTGGACATCATGAATTTTAGCCCTAATTGTTTCATTCTGTGCCTCTTTAAGGACATTACACAGAGTCCGGGGTAGTGGTGCATGTCTTTAATTCCAGCACTCAGGAGGCAGAGGCAGGTGGATCTCTGTGAGTTTGAGGCCAGCCTGATCTACAAGAGCAAGTTCCAGGACAGGCTCCATAACTACAGAGAAGCCCTGTCTCAAAAAAAAAAAAAAAAAAGACATTACACAGTCTCAGAAGACCGTCACACCTAAGATAACATTTAGATTTTCCTTTAAAAAAATCCTTTGTTGTTAGAATAGGCGCCTGCTGCCTTAAACCTTTAAAAGGCCAGATTCCACAGCCTGAAGTGATCTGCTGTCTCTTGTCTCCCTTCTTCCCTCCTTCTCTGCTGGATTTGATAGTCATTCCACCCCCATCTCTCCCCCTTTCCATCTCACCATGTAGCCCTGACTGTCCTGGAACTCAGAGTGAATGCCTCTCCCAAGGTTCTGGGATTAAAGATATGAGCCAGCACACCAGGCAGGGCCCATTTTTGTAATAAACCTCATTCCTGAAGGGAATTGTGTATCGGCTTTCTTTTCAGGGACTGATTACTTCCCATAAAGAAAATCTCCTTTTCCGATTCAGGACACAGTTAAGGTCCACACATGCTTGATTGTAGCTACTCTTAAATCTTGGTCTACATCAGCTATCCACTCTTTACGACATTTTAAAAATAAGGCTTCTTTTTATGTGCGTGAGTGTTTGTATGTATGTGTCTATGTGCACCAAGTGCTTGCCTGGTGCCTGAGGAGGCCAGAGCAGAGTGTAGAATCCCTTGGAACTGGTACTGCCAGTTGTGAGCTCTGTGGGTACTGGAACCAACCTTGCTGCAAGAGCAACAAGTACTCTTAACCATTGAGCATCTCTCTAGCCCCTCCTAGCATTTTGAAGGCTAGTCCAGTTGTCTTCAGTTATTCTGCAATATGGATTCTCCTGATTATTCCTTTGTGATCAGAGGAAGAGCCTGTATTTTTAGGCCAGGATGCCACTAAAGTGATGCTGTGTGCCTTAGGGCATCATCTCAGGAAATTTTGCCTATTTTGTGTGATGGTAGGTTGACCCATTTAATTATGATGGTGACTGTCTGTCTTACCAATGAAAAAGAGACAGTTTTTTCTTAAATAATTATAGAGGTATATCTTGTTCCCTAGCATATTCCTTGGTTTTGTCTATTTATGAGCTTCAACTGAACCCCAAGGATTTGCATCAACAGTCCCTGTTATTCAGTTGTAGCAACCCAGGACAGCAGAAGGATCACTTGCCGTGAATTAAATTTAAGCATTATTAAGATTTAGTTTCAGTCTGTACAAAGGTGCCTATAAGAAGTAGAGTAATCATATCCCTATTGGGCCCTTATTAATTGTTTTTTGTTTGTTTGTTTTTTCAGATGGTTTCTCTGTGTAGCCCTGGCTGTCCTGGTACTTTGTAAACCAGGCTGGACTTGAACTCAGATTCACCTGCCTCTGAGAAGAAAATTAATTTAGGAAAAATAAGGTCTATTAGGGAAGAAATAAATAACAAGCTGGGCATACTGGTCCATACCTATACTCTCAGCACTTGTGACTGTCCCAAGTTCAAGTCCAGCATGAAGCTACATAGAAAATTTTAGGGCTCATGAGACCATGTCTCAAAAAACATAACACAATTATGATGTTGTTATTATTATATTTAATAAATATATATAAATAAATATAATAATTATATTTAATAAATGTGACAATGTATCCAAAGTCAAAAGAACTTATAACACCGGGCTATTTGCAGAATATTGTAGCTTATTTGCCCTTTCATACAGGAGTGCGAATGTAATGGGAGAAGTCCTGGATTTTACAGTCTGAATGACTCAGGTGGTCCTGCATTGTTAATCTCAAAGTGATCCCCTGTAAATATACTGTTTGAACTGTTATCTTTCTTAGAGTTTTCAGAGGAATCAGAAGAAAAGTTTAAGGTTAACATTACATTTTTTTTAAAATAGCTAATGATCTATAGACTTCAGACTGTATAAACCAGTTTCACGCAGTAAAAAGATAAAGTGGCCTACAGAGATAACTCAGTGATGGAACTCTTGTCGAGCATGCACACTGCTCTAGTTTGACTCCTATGCCCACAAGGGAAAACCTAATGTACCCTTTCATTCAGTTTAGTAATAAAAATGGAGAGGCTTTAAGCTGGGCGGTGGTGGCGCACGCCTTTAATCCCAGCACTTGGGAGGCAGAGGCAGGAGGATCTCTGTGAGTTCGAGACCAGCCTGGGCTACAAGAGCTAGTTCCAGGACAGGCTCCAAAACTACAGAGAAACCCTGTCTCAAAAAACCAAAAAAAAAAAAAAAAAACAAAACTTTAAAATAAATTCACTGTAGGGTGTGCAGTACACACTTTTGATTTCAGCATTCACACAGTGGAAGGAGAGAACCATCTTAGCTCCCACAGTTGTCCTCCTGTTTGCATACTCACTGAGATAAATGAAGGCAAGCTTAAAAATATTTTTAAGCCATGTAGCGGTTGAGCAGGTAAATGTGCTTTCTACACTAGGGAGGCAGAGGCAAGCAGGCCTCTGAGTACAAGGCTAGCCTGGTCTACATTGATAGACTTTGTCTCAATAAACAAAACCAAACAAAATTAGCTAGCCAACCAAAATTCAGATTTCATTAAAAAGAAGGGCCTTCACAGTCATATAATAATGCATTCAATTTTCAGGTAAGAAATCCAGCCTCACTGAAGACATTCAAGCAAAAGGCGGGGCACTTGCTTTTCCAGAGCAGAAAAGAAACTCATGCATCAGAAAAGGTTTGCGTTTGGCGGCTGATAAAGTCTACCTTTACTCTTAAGTTCTCTACTTCTCTGAGATGTTGGTTAACTGCAAAACTAACGCTGTTGCTATCGTCATTCTCAGACCTAAGTGAAAGCTGTTGTCTCCAAATGACAAGGGTAACCGGAAAGTAACCCTGTCTTAATATTTGCCTCTGCAATAACAAGCCAATAGAAGTGAGGATCAAATATAAATGGATAACCAGAACTCAACAGTTAAGCGCATTTGCTTCACTTACAGAGGATGAAATTTGGTCTCAGTACCCATGTTAAACAACTCAGAGGTGTCTGTAACTTCAGCTCCAAGGATCTCATATCCTCTTCTAGCCTCAGAAGGCACCTGCACTCACATGCATATGTCCACACAGGCACACACGAAAAGGAGATTGCTAAAGACATATTAAGAGACATTAACAAAATCACTTAGCAAAATCATCTTTGGCTACAAAACAGCCTGGGCGACATGAGACCTATTGTCAGCAGTAGTGACAGGAGCGTGAGAGGATTGAGACCTCCTAGATACCAGTCCCTGACACAACATTTAAAGATGTGCTGTATCATGCCACTCACCTGTTGCTGAAAAAGTCAAGAATTTTAACCTGAGAAAACACAAGGGTTAGACATAGGGAAAAGAACCAAATTTTGGTTATTAGTTATCATGTAAGTTTCTAAGGAAATCAGATGTGTCATTTTCAGTTTCAACTGTAGAGTCTGGTTCATAATGAGCCTTAAAGTTGGCAGTGTGTTCTTGATAAAGCAGCATGTTTTATTCTCAAGTTTTAAAGTTCTCGTCAAACAGTCGCTTATTTTACTACTTAATTCTATGCAAATTTTCTTACCAACTCTTAGGCCTCTTCAGGATACTTTCCTTTCTTTATGTAGCTTAGAAAAGTATGTATGTCTGCCTCATGTATGCAGGTGCTCATACTTGCAGCCAGAGGAGGGTGCCAGATCCTCTGGAGCTGGAGCTATAGGTTCCAGAGCAGCCTGATGGCATGGTTGTTGGGAACTGAACTCTGCTTATCTGGAAGGCCAGCAAGCATTCCTGACTTTGAACATTTCTCTAGCCTCTTTATTCATAGAGTTGTGACACTAGAGGTCACGTATGCCCTTTATCCAGCTTTGCACAAGAGTAACATCTTGCAAAGCTAGAGTGTAGGGTCTCGCCCTGGATACAGATACCAATATAGTCAAGATACAGTACATTTCTATTTCATAGGTCTCTCATGTAGCAACACCCACTCCCATTCTATACTCCCTTCTATAGCCAACTGCAACTACTACTATGTTCTACATTCATGTAATGCTGTCATTCCAAGAGTATTTCAGCCAGGCATGGTGGTGCACACCTTTAATCCCAGAACTCAGAGTCAGAAGTAGGAGAATCTCTAAGTTTGAGGCCAGCCTGCTCTAGATGAGTTCCAATTCAGTCAGCACTGCATAGTCTCCAAACAAAGGGAAAAAAAAGTATTTCATAAAATCATACCGTATCGAATCTTTTAGTATTGACTTTTTTCTTTCCATTGATTATTTTTAAATCAGTTAAATTGATTTCTCCCAGTTTAGTCTTCATTTAGCTACTCTAGTCCTTAAAATTAACATCATCTTACCTATATAAGAAATCTTGCTGAGATCTTAGTAAGACTTGCATTGTGTATATTAGTTTTGGGGAAATTGACATTCTTATTATATTCAGTCTTTTAATCTATGTACATAAAATGCCTCTTTTTTTTTTTTTAATTAAAATTTTTTGGCTAGGCGGTGGTAGCACATGTCTTTAATCCCAGCCCTCGGGAGGCAGAAGCAGGCAGATGTCTGTGAGTTCAAGGCCAGCCTGGTCTACTGCCACGGACCGGCTCAGCGGAGCCCCTCAGACCGTGGGAAAATCAGGGTCTTGGTACCAGGAAGGCACAAGTTAGGCAAATGACAGACA
>PVIU01020696.1:0-33421 GCA_004026605.1 Ondatra zibethicus | reverse complement strand
ACATCCTGGTCCTCAAGTCTCTCATGGTCTGCGTCCTGCTCGGTTCTCCTGTATCCACACCCTTTCTTCGTTGTTATTAAGTGGCTGTAGCGTGAAGGGGCTCCTGGGGGGTGTGTCTTTCAAGTGAACACTCTTTATTTGTTATTTCATACTTATTTAGTAAAGAGAAACAGTCTAGAAATCAGCTATTAACACGAACCACAGACTTCCTTTAATGAGCAAAATTTTTCAAGGTCAAGTAAGTTGTAGGGAGGAAGTATTAGTGGGTTCTAAATGAGCAGAATCCCAGTATTTTGTGCATTGCTGTTAGAAGTTGAGCTCCCCACACTGTTGGGCTCCAGGGCCTGCTGCGTGGCTAGCACAGGAGAGCTGGAGTGGCCCATTCCTGCCCCATGGATCCATGCAGTCTGAGGACAACCAGAGACAGAGGGCTGTCTTTAACAAGAGGGCCTGCTTGTTGGGGTTTCTGTCCTGCCCAGTTCCCACATTCATTAAGTCCCAAGGAAAATCACACACAGAAGTCTACATAAGTTATAAATTGATTGGCCCATTAGCTCAGGCTTCATATTAGCTCTTATAACTTATATTAACCCATTATTCTTGTATATACTATCCACTTGGCTCTGTACCTTTTTCGGCAGGGCAGGTCACATCTTCCTTCTTCCATGTCTGGGCAGGACTGCAGGAAGAGCTTCCTTCTTCCCAGAATACTCCTGTTCTCATTGCCCCACCTCTACTTCCTGTCTGGTTGTCCCACCTATACTTCCTGCCTGTCTACTGGCTAATCAGCGTTTATTTGAAACCTAATTGACAGAATACAGAAGTATCCCCCACCAGCTGTCTCCTCTGAACCAGAATCTTTCTAAATGGAGACTTGACAAAGATGCAAGTTTTATTTAGCAGTGGTGGCCTCAAAGTGGCTTGTCCTTCAGCATGATTTTGGTCTCAAAACCAGTCCCATGTGTTACTATTATTATTCTTAACTTTATAGCATATACCCACAAAGACACGTCTTCAGAAATATGAGGAATGTGTGCATTCCCTCTATCTGTACCTGCAAGCCCAGCACAGCCACAGTTACCTAAGTGCCTCCCCCAGCAACTGTGTGTAAAGGGACCTGGGAATTCAAGCTATTTCCAGCTGGCGACCTTAAAGCAAATTACCTCTTATTATCCAGTTGTGTTGGTATAGTGCGTATGCATGTTTGAATTGTATTAAAATACATTTAGTCTAAAGAATGTTCCCCAAAAGCAAGTTTGATAGAGACGTTCTCAGGGTACACAGAGCAGAGTCACCCCAGATGAGGAAGAGCGGGGCAGTCCGGCTAACTACCCCATATGCGCTTCGAAGTCCCACAGAGAAAGCCGTGTGGAAGCCCTGGGGTTGCTGACACAGGGTTTATAAGCCTTTGATGTAAACCACAAACAATTTCTTTCAAGTGTTCCCGTTCATTCCATTCTTGTTACTTTCCTTCACCAACTTGAGCAAATACAAGATGAAGTCAGTTTTTCATTGGTCAGTCTAAGACAAACTTATCTGCTATAGTTTTGATCTAAAGTGTCCCCCAAACGGCTTTTGCCAAAACCTTGTTCCAGGTGGTCCTGGTGAAAGTAAATGTGTCACAAGGCAAAACCAAAAGTTGTGAATCTGGGAAAGAACTGGTAATGTCTAGAGGGCAATACTGAGCTTGGAGTAACCAGAATACAGCATGTAAATGTATGATATTGTCAAATAACAAAATTAAAAAGATTAAAGAGTAATATTTTATAAGACTAAGAAAAATAAAACATCTTGTTCCTCAGAGAGGTGTTTCTGGGAGTTGGGGAACTGGTTTATTTGTCTGTTGTTTGGTGAGTCAAGGGTGTCCTCCACAGCAACAGAAGCGGCTCGTCAGAATTGAGTTATTTTAGAGACTTGAGAATCATGTTAGGTTCTGGGCCATCCTGGAATTTTTGATTCTCTTGCCCAGTTTCCCCAGGGCTGGGTCTGCAGGCACATGAGTCCTTCTCTGACTGTTATGGAACCCTTAACAGGACGTGACAGAATGTGTCACCTGACAGAGTCTGTCACTCCTGTGTCACACATGCGTGCAGGACAGGCAGTACCCTAGTCCTTAAAGGTGAAACTCTGCTTACTTCTCTCTCTTCTTCCTCTTCTTCTTTCTCTCTCTGTGTCTTTCTGCCTTGCCTCTCTTTCTTCTCTCTCTTCCCACGAAGTCAATCTGCACTTCCTTCCTCTTTCCCTCTTCTTCCTGCCCTCCCCCACTCCCTTACCTTCCTCCAATAAAACTCCCCATGTAAGCTCTGTCTGCATACTGTGTCTGTCTCTCACCTGCCAAGGTCTCTCATGCACAGAACCATAACACTGCCCTTTCCTGTCCTTTTCCAATAAACCTCCTATGTCAGCCTCATTGCAGTGCTGGACTTCTCTTTGTGGCACTTTTAAATTATAACAGTGATGATCTCCTTTAATGCAATAAGAAGTGATTTATTTCACCAAAAATATGAGGAGACATTTTTTTGCAATATGTGGTTTGTTTTTCCAAGAATGTCTTCTAGAACATAGCTAACTTTTAAAACAAACGCCCATTCCTGGAAAATTGGGCATCATGCCTACTTAGCAGAGATGCAGTCAGTTTCTTTGTAAGAGCTGTATCATGCATCCTATAAATCACCGTTGACCTCTGACCTCCACTGTTTTTCCATTCTCACCCATCTGCCATTAGGGAAAGACCAAATGCTCAGAAACACATTAGCAACTGGCGTGGACCGCATGGTGACCACCGCCGGTTTGACCAAGTCCCAGCGTTTCCACACTGCAGACTGCACGCCTCCAGCACCTTGTTCCTTTCGTTTTCAATGGTGCTCACTATCAATGCTTTTCCCTTGGGGATATTCTGTGAGAGCTTTGATAAAAGGATAAAAATGTGTGCAGTGTTAGCCTCTCTAAAGAAAATAATTCTTTGGGGGAAAAATGCCTGTTTCCATGGAACCAGGGATTTCATTGTGCCCTCCTAACTCCATCAAGAACAGGAAAGTTAGAGAATTACTGACACACCAGATCCCAAGATGAAATGCCTACAATTCGGATCCAGATCTTGAAGGCCATGTAAGGCAAGAGTTCATTAATAAATGTAGAGAAATCAGACATCAGAATCTTCCCTGTGGGAGCATTAGGAGAGGAACAGGCCCATATAGTAAGAGTAGGAAATTGTAGTATGATGTCTGTTCCTCAGGAGAAATTTTCCAAGAAAAGGCCTTTGGATAAGGGTCTCTGTTATGATTATGCTGGCCTTCCCTGTCAGTACGCTGTCCCTTTAAGAGACAACCTCCTTCCACTCCCAACCTCCCTTCCCAGTGAGGCAAGCTGGTCTCTGTTCTCTTACTTTTCTCTCTGGCTGACCACTGTTCTCCTGAAGAGGCCGTTCTCTGCCTCCCTCCCCTTCCTGTGTCTCCTCTTCTCTCTCTCTTCCTCTCCTCCCTTCTTCCCTCTATAATCCCTTTTAATAAAACTTCAGTCTCTATCTGCATGGTGTATTTTCTTTCCTGCCCACTTGGTCCCTCACCCACAGTGGGAACTTCCAGGGTCACTCTCACCATAAATCTTTCATTGGTGTGAACTTGGCAGGCTTCCCTTGTAGCTGAGGAATTCTGGGGATCCTGTAACCCTTCTATATGGTTCACTTTTCCAACTCAATATTTGCTGAAATTCTACACTCTGACACTAACAGTAGCCCCCCCCCACCTCTGGCCATGCATCCATGAGCATGGATTCCTCTCAAGAGTGGCTCCCCATGTGGGAAGACTCAGTACTGGTCAATCACCAGGCTATAGTGCTTAAAGCCCTTTGCTCCCCGGGGCCCCCAGCCAATGTGATGACATAGGGTTTTGGTTTGTGCTCACCCATTCTCATGGCCACTGGACCTTGTAAGTGACAACCCATGGCCACCCTGACCTGAGGTCCACACTGAAGCTCTAGGACACTGAAGTTCAGACTTCGACTTTCTTTCCTCCCTCATGGAAACTGTGCCTCCCCGCTCAGATATTAAGTTACATAGATGACTATCATCAGCCTACATTTTTACCAGTGATCAGTAGTTGGAAGTGCTGTCTCTCTCTTTGTCCCTTCTCTGTTTGTCTGTCTGCCTTTCATTCCTAGTGTGTAATCCAGCCATGTTAAACTCTGCCTGGCCAGGCTGCGACTGTCTGGGGTGGGATCTGTCTCTCTTCTAAATGTCCTATCACCCCCATTCATTGAGCCACCAGGCTCTCTCCGTGTTCCTTCCTGCCCACGAGCAGGTGGTCCAAGGCATGCGGTAATCCTGGACTGGGACCTGTTACCAGTGAAATTACTGGACACGACTGAGAATGAGTCAGAAGCCCACTTCAAGAGTTTATTAAGAGAGAGAAAGACAGGAGCACAGGACTGAGGAAGTTGGTGCAGGGAAAGAGAGGGAGAGAAAGAGAAAGAGGGAGAGAGATAGAGAGAGATAGGGGGAGAGAGGGAGGCAGTAGTTACTTCTTCAGAAGAGGGAGGAAAAGAGCATGGAGCAGACGTGTTCAGCTTTTAAAGGCTGCCTAGCACATGCGCACATGGGCTTATGTAACTGTTGCTACAGCATGCATAGATCACGGATGCCAGGTAGGGCTTGAGGGCCCCGGGTGGCTATGTAAATTGCCTGAGTGCTCAATGGCACACGTGTGGCCCTGGAACCCGGAAGTGCCAGCGTTTGGGGTGGCTAGACATTTTGCCAAAGCTCTGGGTGATGGAAACCTAACAACCACCCACTTTCCAACTCCCTGTCTGCTGCCATACTAGCAGCAGCTACGTAGCAACACCAGCTACGATGGCAAGATCCCCTCCTCCCAGTCAGCCTTTGCTGACAATCATCTCTGCCACTTCTCATGAGCAAGGCATTTGGGCTTTGCCCTAGCACTGCACACACTGTGTGGTGCCATCGTTATTCGGTCCTAGGGCCCTAGCACGCTTCTCAGATCTGTGGATCCTTTCCGGGATACGGTTCCCCTCATGGCCTAGTGCCTCCCAGGTGACTCCCTTTCTCTACCTTGTGCCTTTGGACTTTGTGTCCTTTGTGCCCTTGCTCCCCGTTATCTTGTGGATGAATGGATAATGTTCTGAGCCAGTCCTTGATCCTTCTGCCTCACCCATGGGGAACAGGCTGGCAAAACCTGTCTAACTTCAGCTGGTAGACAGTAAAACGGAAAGAGTTACAGCACCTGGGCAGCCACCATCTTTGCTAAGGGCAACTGCATAATTGCTGCCATTTTGTTTGAGGTTAACACAGGGAGGAGCCACAGACTCGTGACGGTCTGAGTCTGGCCAAATGGCGTGTGCAGCAGGCCCACAGCCAGAACAGCTACCTGCATGACCTGCAACTCTTCTGTTCTTTTCCATCTGTTAACAATTTGCGACCTTAATCCTCCAGTTTCTTTCTTTTTCTCTCTTCCTTTAAATGTCCTGGCGCTTGTTACAAAGTATCAGAGATAAAAAGGTCAGCTTTCTTTCACTTTTCATTTAATTTTATGTGTAACTTAAATTCAGCCACATGTATTTGTAGAACTGCATATATTTGTACATGTACTTACTGTTAAAAATGTTTTAAGTAATCCTAATGAGGTCTGTTCACTGTATCTCCTTCCAGACAAAAAAAGCAGTACATCTCAAATATTTTAAATTGGTATATACTTTTAAATGATGACAAATATATGGTTAAATCTCTTACAACATGTGATTCAACTCTGCTTTAAAATATATTCTATATAATGATAAAAATGTAAGGTTATAAGGCTTATTTTAGATTAACAAAAGATGTCCTTCACTATTGTCAGTTTTATTGTTAATCTTCTATTGCAAACATTTTTTTTTCTTTTTTGATGTTCACAAGTATAAATCTCACCTGTTAAGTTAAAAACCAGTACAGTCAAGCTGGAGGACTCTAGATAAAACACTCCTCAGCTTGGACGCAGCTCTCCAGGCAGATTCTGTACTATAATCATAGCTTATATGTACTCAATAGACAACTGTTAAATGCTCAGATATCTGGGAAATACAGTGTTTAAATGTTTAATTATTAGAAGACTTTTTGTAACAGAGAGACAGGTTGGCTCCTGGCAGCAAACCCATTTTCCCCAAAGAAGAGAGAGGACAGATGGGCACAAAACAAGGTCTGCAATTTGCTTCAAGTAAAAGTGCTAACCACTGGGAGGAACTTCCTTTCATCTCAACTGCTGAAAATCTCCAGTGGATGAAGGAAAACTGGAATCAACCTCCTGCTTGCAGAGGGCAGGGTAGGCTGGTATTTCTGCAGATTTCTAGACCACACGATCTTACGAAGCCTGGCAGGCCCTGTGCTAACAGCGGAAGTTCTGTAGCCCCTGCCATCAATGACCATGGAGGATCCTGAGTGGTTGTCTAGGTAGCAAATGAAGTAAGTTCTCTGTCATTTTTAAATCAATAACTCAGGTAAAATTTTATCTTTCTCATGAACTCTGATGCCTTTTGACAGCTGAGAGGTTTTGCTAGCCTAAAAGAGACAACCTCACAAAACAGATTCCAGCATAACTTCTTACTATGTCTAAGTAGAAGGTGTGTAAATGCACGTTATAGAGTTCTGAGGACGAATGCAAGCTATTGGATTTCTCTATGCCATTCATAGTCTTAACATTAATCAATAAAATTCTACTAAGCTATTAATCTAACTCTGGCTGAGTACTCCCATTACTATATTGCAAGATCAAGATATTAAATTCTATTTGGTCATTTCTAATGATACTTTTCATTGTGCAAAAACATTTGTCACAGTCATTTCTGACATGAATACACTACTGTTTATACAATATATGTGTCTAAGACTTATGTTTTCACAAACTCAAGGAATTCTTGTGAGTTCTTGGGAGCTGAATTGGGGATTCACCTTAAACAGGTCAGATGCACGCCTCCCTGAATTACCAGACCAGAGCCCAAGTCTTCCCACCTTTTCCTGCTCCTGACACCTTCCCCTTCAATCACCATGACCTGAAGAAAAGATTTTCATACTAAACTTAACCTTACCCTTATCTGCCAATACCACAACAAAATTGCTGAAACACTTTCTTAACATTATATGTCTTTATTACTTTTGGGGTTCCCATACACGAGAAGCATTTTAAGCAATGAGTTATTAGATACTAAGCAGCTTCCTCAGTTTGTGCAGTGGCCATCAAGGGTCCTGAATATGTATCAATTGTCATGCACATACCTCAATTTTCCAAACTCTGAGTCAAGAATAACACCCATTTGACATATGTGATTCTATATGTAGTCCTTGAAGATTTACCCTAAAGAGGTACAGGGCACATATCACATTGCTTAACAATTTGGTGAGCAGCTTCCCTTGTTAATTTAAATTGCTTTTGTAAACTTAGACTATTTTGATGGTGCAAAGCATGCAACTGCTGAGCAACCTCAACCTGTGATAGAGCGATTATTTTTGTAAGTTGATCAGCTAAAGCATTACCTTCAGCTAATGGACTAGGAAGATTTGAATGTGCTCTGATATGCCCGATCAAACATGGAAACTTTCTTTGTTGTATGGCCTCTTGAATCTGCTGGAACAGCATCTTAACTTGCTTATTGTTAGTCCCAATATAAGGGATGGTCTCTAGGACCTGAAGAGCATTAAAAATATATCAGCTGTCAGCATATAGATTAAATGCCTCGTTTGCAAAGTGTTGAAACGCTATAGCCACAGCTTACAGCTCAACTATTTGAGCTGAGTCTGGTTGTCTGCACTGCATGTCCTTTGCCATTAACTACATATGCAGCCCTCCCATTAGAAGAGCCATCAGTGAAAATTAGCAAAGCATCCTACTGTGGGAGCTCCTTCAGCCAATAACCTCCAAGATCCCAGCCCACTTGGGTGTGGTCTCTTATACTATAAGTTCAGCTGTAAAGCGTGTGCTCGTTCTCTTGCTTCCAGTTCTTGCTTCTGGCTGCTAGATTTGGTTCCTGGTCCCTGTTTGTGCAGAGAACTGTGGTCTAGGTCTATAATCTGTGAGTCTATCCCTTAATAAATAGCTCTTTATTATACATAAGTCTGAACTAGTGTGAGATTATTTTGTAATTTAGGTCATCATCTGGCGCCTGGGATCAGTTTGCCAGGGACATGGCACGTTGGGCACTGACTCTCCTGCCTGTGGCTCTAATGGGCATTCAGACACAAAAGGCTACACTCCCTGGCTCATGACCCACATGTTGCCTCTCAGCGCATTACAGGCTGGTCTACCTGCTGCTGCCTGCAATCGCTGCAGTGCACACAGTCTGCAACTCACACTGATGAAAAACTTTGGGTTTTTTTTCTTTATTCTAGGCCCCGACTCTCTGAATCGTTTGATCACCTTAATAACTGCTATTGGCTGCTGCTATCGTCTCTTGGCCATGAGGCTGCAACTGTGACACCTGCTGGCCCACAACAATTATTACACCTATTCCAATTCATTGTAATTGCCTTATGACAGGTAAGATCTGTAAAACAACAAAAATTACAGATAACATAACTACCCTGGAGTTCAATAATTATTTTGCTTCTACTATGGATGGTATTCTACAAGGCTTATGTGATTTTCCTTCTATACCCCTTTATTTGATTCTAGGGATTAGTTTTTTTCATGTTATCTCATTAAAAAATGGTTTGATAACAGGGCCAACTTTTATAATAATACAGTCTTTACAGACTAATAATGGACACCTAGTTGAGAAGATCAATATGATGGAGAGGGATAGCATCAATTTGACAGAATTATCTGAAAGAATTTGTACTGTTGAATTTAACGATCGGAATCTGTTAAAAAGTTATGATAGATTAACGGATAAGGTATTTCTCCAGGAAGGGAATATGCATGCCATAAAAATTATGTTCAAGGATGAGACATTATCTTTACTGGACAAGTTTTATACCTTGGAATCCTCAATGAGGGCATTAGAACAGAACACTGGACAGGAGATTCAGACTTTACAAAAGGCAATAGTAAAATGAATTGAAAAGTTTGAGGAATTTATTGAAATTGATGAACAGGAACAGAAGGTACAAGGACAGGATTTAGCCTCATCAGTATGTACCAGACCTCAGGATGACTTACACAGAGTTTTAACTGCATATCCAGTCATTTCCTAGGAAAGACCATCTGGCACAAAGTACCCTAAGGTAGTCAAAGAATATACATGGGAACCAATACATATGAGTAATTTTAAAAAAACTTAAACAAGCAATAGTTTCTTATGGGCTACATTCACCATTTACCAGGGAAATGGTAAAAACATGGGCTTCAAGCGATAAGATTACCCCACACAATTGGTTTCAATTAATCTCAGTGGTCCTAGAAGATGGATCTCAGCTGCTTTGGAAGTGTTATTGAAGAGAAGAGGCAAACGTTTTAGGACAACAGGGGAAAGCAAAAGGATTTGAGACTACCCAGGATCAAATTCTTGGTGAAGGTCATTACTCTGATCCTCAAGAACAGACTCACTATGATGAACACACCTTGTCGCTGGTGTTATTGAAGAGAAGAGGCAAACGTTTTAGGACAACAGGGGAAAGCAAAAGGATTTGAGACTACCCAGGATCAAATTCTTGGTGAAGGTCATTACTCTGATCCTCAAGAACAGACTCACTATAATGAACACACCTTGTCCCTGTGTAGCACAGCAGCTTTAAATGCTTGTGACAGAATTCAGAAACCATGAAAGAGGATTGAGTCATATATTAGGGTCAGCGAGAACACTTTACTGACTTCTTACAAAGATTAACAAAGGCTGTACAAGTAGGAGTGACAGACCCTGAAGCCAGACGTGTACTTATTGAATCTTTGGCTTTTGAAAATGCTAACTTTGAAGGTAAGAAGATCCTTGGGTTTTTAAAGGTCAGATCAGCACCAATAGATGAATGGATCTTGCATACAATGAATGTTGAAACATTTGACTATAGTACTGAGGCTTGGGCAGGAGAAGCGATTTCCAATGGTATGAGGAGATACCAAAATGCCAAATGTTTTAATTGTGGTAGAATAGGAAATATAAGGAACTATAGACAAGGAATTCCTAGGGATAACTAAGAATGGCTAGAATAGGCAGTCTAGGTCTCAGTCTTCTGGATATGTAGGAGGTGTGGCAAAGGCCAACATTGGACTAATGAGTGTAGGTCAACAAAAGAGAGACAAGGCAATCAGATACCATTGGGAAACTCCTTGGGTGGCATCTCGTAGGTGCTCATGTCAAATAAGGCCCAGTCATTCCCAGTCTCTATGGAGACCAAAATTCTCAAGGAAAATTAAACAATCCAGTGCCTACTGTAAAAAAAAAATACTACTTTGGATGATGGAATAGACATAGAAGATGAATCAAAAACTCCAGTAGGAAATAGGGAACATATATTTTGGCACTTCTATGATCAAAGACCAAAGCTAAGAGTGTGTATTAATGACACTGCAATTGAGGAATTGCTAGACACAGGTGTGGATGTGAGTATAATTACTCTGGAATCTTGGCATTCAGATTGGACTTTTCAAGAGGCAGATATTCAATTCCTAGGAATTGGAACCCAATCTCAAGTGAAACAAAGGATGAGGTGGGTTGAATGCATAAGACCAGAAGGACAGAAAGGAAGGCTGAGGCCATATGTAGCTAATATTGCAGTGAATTTATGAGGCCATGACCTATTGCTGCAATGGAATACCCAGATTAACATTCGTGCAATCCCAAAAGTTTATGTTTCTGAGAAGTATGTTATAAGATATTATAAACAAAGATCACCAGTTATTCAGCCTGTACAAGAACCTAAAGCAACTAGCAACTATTCAGAGGTACTAATGGCCTTTCCTTTAAAATGGTTAACTGAAAAACCCATATGGATTAAACAAATGTCCTTTAACAGAAGAGAAACTTCAGACTTTAGAATAGCTGGTACAGGAACAACTAGATGTTCACCATATTTAAGAATTAACCAGGCCTTGGAATTCTCCTATATTTGTTGTTAAAAAGAAATCTGGAATATGGAGAATAGTGACAGATCTAAGAGCTGTCAGCAAGGTTATTCAGCCTATGGGCCCTCTACAATCTGGAATTCCTCTGCCTTCTCTATTACCAAAAGGATGGACTCTTATAGTTATTGATTTAAAAGATTATTTCTTCACTATTCCTTACAAGAAAAGGACAGAGAAAAATCTGGTTTTACAGTGCCTACTTATATAGTAGCAGGCTGCCTAGAACCGAAATAATCACACAGAAACTATATTAATTAAAATACTGCTTGGCCCATTAGTTCTAGCTTCATATTAGCTAACTCTTACATATTAATTTAACCTATCTCCATTAATCTGTGTATCGCCACATGGCTGTGGTTTACTGGATAAAGTTCCCAGTGTCTGTCCTCTGTGAGCTACATGGCTTCTGACTCTGCCCTTCTTTTTTCCAGCATTCAGTTTAGTTTTCTCCGCCTACCTAAGTTCTGCCCTGCTATAGGTCCAAAGCAGTTTCTTTATTCATTAATGGTAACTACAGCATACAGAGGGAAATCCCACATCATACTTATAACAATTATCAGCCAATACTTTGTAAGTCAGCCATTGGAAATAGTATGCAAGCAATTTTCTAAGTCTATAATTTACCATTACATGGATGACATTTTGTTATCTGATTCAAATGCAGACACTTTAGAAAGAATGTTTGAAGAAGTAAAGAAAGTTTTGCCTAAATGGGGATTACAAATTTCTCCTGAAAAAATAGAAAGAGGAAACTCTGTCAATTACCTAGGTTACAAAATAGTTTTATAGAAAATTAGAACACAAAAGGCACGAATTAGGAAAGACCGATTGTGAACACTTAATGACTTTCAAAGATTGATAGGAGACATTTCCAGTCTACGACCAGCTGTTGGGATAACACCTGATATAATAATTCATTTAAACAAAACCTTAGATGGTGACAAAGACTTAAATAGTCCCAGGGAATTAACAACTGAAGTGGGAAAAAATGACAGTTGTTGAAGAGAAATTACAAGAGGCACATGTAGATATAGTGAATCCAAATCTTAATTGTATTCTATTCATATTGCTTTCTAGAATTTGCCCTACAAGAATTTTAATGCAGAGAGAAGATATTATGTTAGAATGGATCTTTTTACCACATAAACCAAGTAAAAAATTAAAAACTTATGTGGAAAAAGTCTCTGAATTAATTATAAAAAGAAAATTGAGACTTTGTCAACTAGCAGAAATATACACAGCAAAGAATATAGTGCCTTTTGCTACTGATGAAATTAAAAAGTTATGGGAAGACAATGAACCATGGCAATGAGCTTGTGCTAATTTTCTGCGAGAATTAATAGCAATTATCCCAAAAGCAATAGCTTTAACCTTATAAAGATAACTGCTTGGATTCTTCCCTGAATTGTACATGATGCACCAATAACTGGAGCCTGTACATTTTATACTGGTGCAAATAATCAGGAAAGGCAGGTTACAAATAAGAAGAATTAAGTACGGTGGAACAAAGCCCTTATAATTCTGTCTAAAAGGTAGAATTATATGTTATTCTCATGGTACTAAGGCATTTTAAAGAATCTCTCAATATAGTTACTGATTCACAATATGCAAAAAGAGTTGTCTTGGATGTTGAAACTGCTAAATTTATACCAGACAATACAGAATTGACTTTATTCATTCAGGCTCAAGATATAATCAGGAATACACTTTGTCCCATATACATAACACACATATGATCCCCATATGGGCCTGCTAGGTCCTCTAGTTCAAGATATTGCAGAAATTGACTGATTATTTATTGGAAGTGTGCTGAAGGCCTCAGAATTTTATAAGAAACATCATGTCAATAGCAAAGGTTTAAAAAGAAAGAGTTTTCTATTACATGGCAACAAGCTAAGGAAATTATAAAGAGATGTACTACTTGCTCTTTCTATAAACAAACACCATTACCTGCAGAGAGTAAACCAAAGGGTACTCAAAGGAATGAGATCTGGCAGATAGATGTGTTCCATTTTACAGAATTTGGAAAATTAAAATATGTACACCACACCATTGACTCTTATTCAGGTTTTCAATGAACAACTGCCTTGAGCTCAGAAAAGGCTGATTCAGTAATCACAAATTTATTAGATGTTATGGCCATCATGGGTATACCTGCACAAATAAAGACAGACAATGGTCCAGCATATGTGTCTAAGGAAATGAAACAGTTTTTTTGCTTATTATAATATAAAGCATATTACAGGTATACCAAACATTCCTACAGGTCAGGCAGTTATAAAAAGACCAAATTGAACTATAAATGATATGCTAAACAAACATAAAGGGATGGAAAATACCCCCAGAAATAGATTACATAATGCTTTATTAATCTTGAATTTTCTTAACACTAATGAGAAAGGAACAACATCAGGAAAGAGACATTGGATAGTAAAAAAAAACAACTTCAAAATTTGATGTATTTCAAGGATGTGTTGACCTCACAATGGAAACCAGTAGATGTGGTACATTGGAGAAGGGGTTTTGCTCTTGTTTCCACAGGAGAAGAAAAGCTATGGATACCATCAAAATTAATAAAGATTCAGTTTAAAAAAGAGAATCCTCTTGAGAAAAAGAAATGACAGCTCATCCACAGACGTAACAATCATACAGATGGTAAGAAAACCTCATAAGGGTTGGGGCAGGATTCTGTTTTAGTCTTTGCAGAAAAATACTCATCTTCAAAGAGTTGAGAGACCTTGGACATCTAGATGCCTAAAGATGAAAATATAGCTATCCAGAAAGAATCACCAAGCAAAGAGAAATCAGACTTATGATTCTGTATAATCTGCATGATAAAATTTGATTATCTGGACATGTATACATCTCTATTTAAAGATATGAGCTGGCTTTGGAGTTGGACAATGGCTATTCTCTAAATTCAAGAATGTTGTTTAAAGAAAAATTCAGAATTTCTGTCTCATGTCAGGAGCCATGTGGTATGTGATAGAAAGAAGATTTAGGGTTCTGTTGACATGAGACACAATTGCTTCTGGAAACACCAATCTATTCCTGAGACAGTGTTGAGCACCAAAGACACTCCACTTGGAGTTTTTTTTCTTCTTGGCACAACTTTTCTTTGGGCAAGGAATTGCCCATGCCTTGACCACTGACAAAGTGCATGATGTTAGACTGGACAAGCAGGATACAAGAAAAAATACTGCCAAATCTTGACAAGACAGGGTAAGATGGTTCTGAAAATTTTCCTTCCTCTGAAAATGGTCTGTCAGTTACTCTAGGCCTTAGCCAAAGTTGGTTGCTTCAATATTGCAAATGAGACGTTGGGTGATTGCTCAGGCAGCCAGTTGTCTCTGTCATCTACTGCACATGTTTGAAGCTGCTTGATTGCACTTCCTGCCTACTCAAGTAATATTATCTCTCTTCTTAGGCCTTTGATGGGGTTGAAGATTAGATAGTTGTAGTTACCGTCATATTATGATCTAGTCAAGCTAAAAGCCCTTTCCAATAGAAGACTTAGACTCCTAGGACAGAATGTTTATTAAGACATTAGGATATGTTTCTTGCTTAATACTGTTTATGCTGGTTGTAGTTCTAACTTTATACTTGATATTTGTTCCTAGTGTACATAGTTTTGTATTGGGTTTGGAACTCTCTTTTCTAAACAAAAGGGTGAAGTGTTGCGGGAGCTCCTTCAGCCAATAGCCTTTAAAATACCAGTCCACTTGGGCATAGTCTCATACAAAAATGCAGCTATGAAGTGTGTGCTCGCTCTCTTGCTTCTGGCTCTCGTTTCCAGCTGCTAGACTCTGTTCCTGTTCCCCATTTGTGGAGAGGACTGTGATCCAGGACTGAGCTGCGAGTCTCCCCTAAATAAATAGCCCTTTATTATACATAATTCTGAACTAGTGTGGGATTATTTTGTAACTTCTGTCATCAGCATCCTTTAAAGGATCTTTTGCTACTGTTTTAGGGGAAACGAAGGAATGCAGTTGTTTAAACTGCAGCAATAGGTCAGTAGGAAATAGAATATTAATATGGCCTTGATACTGAGCAAACACTATTTTGGAATAATCACTCGATTTGTTCTTAGTATAAGGAACATTGATCATAGCTGGTTCCTTGCCAAAATATCTTCTAGATTCCATCCTGCTCTTCTGTGCTAAGCCAGCTACTGCTTCAAAATAAGGGTTTAATACTAACTGGCAATACAGGAAGGTGCATCCATAAGAGTGGCCTGTTTTGCCATAAAACAGCTATAGGAGCAAGTTTTGTAGGTAATATACATGCTTGCCAAGGTTGGTTGTAATTAATATAATGTACCCGCTGTTTTTATAAAGCGTGCTCTACCTGGGACAGTACCTGTCTGACAGCTTCTGAAAGCTGTCCTCTGGAATTTGGATCACTGTCCCCTTTAAGGATTTCACTTAGAGGCTCAAGGTCTCCTGTAGGGTACCTTAAATAAGGTCTCAGCCATTGGACGTTTCCCAACAACTTTTGGAAACCATCCTTCCTAATTTCTAATTTTTGAGGCTTAATTTATTTGGGATATAACATATGACCTAAAGACTGGAAAGGTGGGTGCCTCTGCACTTTCTCTGGAGCAATAACTAAGCCTGCATTGCTAAAGCTCTGCTGTAGTAGTCTGTATGTCTCAAGTAAAGCTCCTTCATCTCTAAGGGCAAGCAGGATGTCATCCATATAATGGACAATATAAACCTGTGGAAATTGATCTCTGACACTTTGTATAGCCTGAGCTACAAACTTCTGGCACAAGGTTGCACCGTTTGCCATAGCCTGAGGTAAGACACTCCATTGATACATTTTCATCATCACTCTGAAATTGACTGAGAAGATGCTAAAAGCAAGTCATTGGCAATCTTGTGGCACCAAAGGGATGGTATAAAAAAATAATTTTATTGGTGCCTTTTGGTATTGCTGTAGGAGAAGGCAGTCCTAGCTGTAATGCTCTCATCAGCTGCATGGTCACATTAATCTCCCTTAAGTCCTGAATTAATCTCCACTTCCCTGATTTCTTTTTAATAACAAAATTGGAGAATTCCATGGCAAATTAGATGGTGTAATGTGACTATTATCCAGCTGTTCCTGCACTGAAGAGTCCAAGAATAAGAAAATAAAAATGTAGATTCCAAAAATAAGAATGTAGAAATAAAGATATATAAAGTTATAAGTCTAGGAGAATGAGAACAGACTGTCAGCAGCTTTCTCAGCAGATCAAGGATCAGTCATTCACAGTGAGCTATTTTCTCAGATGCGTGGGAAGCTTAGGTCATTTCATTTTACAACTGGCTGTTTTATTTATGAGGCCAGAGCTTCTCCCTGCAAACTGAGAGTAGTGTCCTGGCCATCCCTGATAAACGACAGGTGTGAACTGAGTTAGCCTTTAGGAGACAGAGATACTGACCTCTGGGCTAGGCACTGTTATGGAAAACTGGTGCCACCAAAGGGGAGGCATGAGACTCCAGTTTACACCTGGAGGTACCAGGAGACAGTGGACAAATACAATGGTTTAACTAATGAGCTCTGATAATGGAGGTTGTAAAGTATGGCAGTCAGGATCTGAGTTTTACCTTGAGACAGTGTAAAAGGCTTTCTGCTATCTCCTAAATTCTCAGCCTAAGAACCAGTTAATCCTAATTTATTAACCTTCTGGTATTACTAGCAGTCCCTTTTCTGACTAATTGCTAAAGACACCTGTTTTCTTGCAATTAGTGACTTTCACGGTAATCTCCTCTGAAACATATTTCATGATAGCTGCCTAGTTACCCATTGACGTTAGAACTCACTCCCCTCCTTAGGGTCTCCATTGACTGACCCACAGGTCAGGGCAAGATCGTAAACATTCCTTTGTTCAGAGCTAATGCTTGGTGCCCCTACTATAAAAAGTGGGTTCAAAAACAGGCCTTGGGCGATAGCCTAACAAACACCATCTCTGGCTGTGGTCTCAGCTAGCTGATAAGCTTCTGTGCTCCGAGGTGTTTTTTATTTTTTTATTTTTAAGTTTGCTTCTGGTTTTCCTAGGATCTGGTTTCTGGAATAAAGTTTGATTCTGGTTTATCAGACTTGGTGGTGTTCTCATCTTTGTGCAACTTCCCTGGGCCCAATAGCACTAACTGCTGGGCGGCTTGTAATGTTTTTTCTGTTAGAGGCCACTGATTTACCCATATGGGCTCATCACTTCTCCATACTATTGGGTCTGCATGGAGTGCAGGTTTTTCAGTGACCTCTCCTAAAATTACCCTAATCCTGCCCTGGGAGGTCTATTGTCTGGAATGATGGGATTAATACTTCCCTTATTTTCCTTGCCTAGACCTTGATTAGTTAATAACCCTTGTTGAGACAGCTGTGCTGGGGGATATAAATATACTCTCATTCTGGACATAATATCTCAGCCCCATAAATTTACTAGTAAATGAGGAATAATACAGGACCGGAAAGTTCCTTCATGACCTCTCCATCCTTCCAGTGCAGCTCATTACTGCTTTGTTGAGGGTTTTGAGTCTGACCAATCCCCTGTAGCTGTGCAATAGTTTCTGTCATGGGCTAGAATTGAAATATCTGTACCAGTATCTAGCAGACTGGAAAAACTTTTTCCATTTATAAATAAGGTGAATTCTGGTTTCTTAGGACCTATGGCTTATAGGCAATAGGCATCAGATGAATCAAATCCGGCCTTTCCTCTCTTATCTTTCTTAATTTGATTTTTGGTTTGTACAGCAGAAAGTAAAATTAATTGTGCAAGCCTCTGACCTGTCTTTGCTACAGAAACTCCATTAGGAGAATGAGTCATGACCTTGATTTCTCCTTTGAAATCAGCGTCAATGACTCCAGGGGCAACAATAATCCCTCACATAGTGGTACTACTTCCTCCCAACAACAGCCCTATAGTGCCCTCTGGTAAGGGCCCATAAACCCCAGTGGGGAGGGCTTGCATTCTGACTGGGAGTCAGAACTGTGTATACCGAAGAGCTGAGATTGAGCCCTGTGCTGCCTCATGTTGCTCTGCAAAGGTCCTGAATGGATTTCCTTGTGGGAGAACAGGTTTCTGGATTGCCCCCAAAATTTTGTCTCAGGGCCTGAGGCTGGCCCCTGTGTCAGTTTCCCAAAATGGGATTCCCTAGGTCATCTCTTTTTGACCTGCACTTGCTAGTCCATTGTTTTCCTCTCCTGCATCTCCTGCACAATCCTGGTTACCAGGACATCATTGATCTGATGCCCCATAAGACCACACCCAGAACAGCTTCTCCTGCACAATCCTGGTTACCAGGACATCATTGATCTGATGCCCCATAAGACCACACCCAGAACAGCTCCTGCACAATCCTGGTTACCAGGACATCACTGATCTGATGCCCCATAAGACCACACCCAGAACAGCTTCTCCTGCACAATCCTGGTTTCCAGGACATCACTGATCTGATGCCCCATAAGACCACACCCAGAACAGCTTCCAGGAGGTCCTGCAGCTCGCGTTCTCCCTGGGCCTTGGTCTCTCTGCTGGGATGAGACATCATTCACTGTCTTTCCCTGCAAGGCAATGATTATGGCCATTCTCTGTGTATATGACTGGCCAATATCAGCGCTAATTTGGATACAATTGGTAATTTTACCTTGCTTTCTAAAAAGTCTTAGAGCCTCTTTACATATACCATTAGTGTTTTCAAAGGCTAGCTGTTTGACTATTAATTGCCCTGCTTCTGTGTCTTCAATCAACCTATTAGATGCCTGTGTTAGTATGGAGACAAAGTCTTGAAATAATTCATCTGGTCCTTGTCTTATACAGACAACTCCTCAGCCTGTTCTTTAGAAGATGGGAGTCTATTCCAGGCTTCCTGGCAGCTGTGTTAATTTGGACATATGCTGCCACATCAAAGTCTAACTGCTGACCTGTCTCTGTATAAGGTCCCTCACCTGTAAACATTGTATATGAAATAGGAACTTGCTGAGCCCTGTTTCTCTCAGCTGTGGCCTGACATTGTTCTGCAAATTCAGTTTTCCACAATAAATAGTCTCCTCCTGACAGGGAAGCCTTGGCTATCTGTTTCCAATCCCCTGGTGGCAGAGCTTCTACGTCTATCTTTCCTAATAGCGTCTGAGTAAAAGGAGCCATGGGGACGTACTGAGTACAAGCAGTTTTAATTCTTTAAGTAACTTAAATGATATGGGAGTATGTGCCCTGAGCAGATTTCATTGAGCATCCCTTTGCTCTATTACAGGAAATAATTGAAATCCTTGCTTCTCTTCCCCTCTGCTAGCAGCCTCTCTCTGATACCAAGTGTCTGAAGGAGACTCGTAACTAATGTTAAGCATCTGTCTTGCCTTTGGAGTTCTCTGTACTGTAGATGGATCTAAACCAGCTATTATGGTAGGAAGAGAATTACTCTTCTGATAAGAGTCCTGGATCCAGAGAGTCCAGTGATAGCAAGGTTACCAACTCTTTCAAGTCTTTTAGCTCCTTCCGAATCTTATCATCATATCCCTGTCTCTCAGCATTGCTGGCCATTAATGAGGGAGATGAAGACCTCTCTTCATAGTACTCTGAGTCATTAGGCTCTGACTGATTATAATTACTCAGTTTTGTAAATGCATCTAACTGCTCCTTCAGTGGTGTGGAGGGTACTGTCTCCCTTCTAAAAGGCTCAGAGAGAAGTATCTCCTGCTGTTTGGGATTTAAATCCAAACTTTCCTGTATTAACATACAGAAATGAAATGAATCTTCAGAGACGCTTTCTGGTCCATAATTGTAATAATGTTGTTGGATCTTTATCCTGACATCTTTCCATGTTGCAGCATCTAAGGTCCTGTGGCTTGGAAAACTGAGGACACAGCTGCTCTATAAAATCCAAAAATTCCTGTATCTGATGCTGCTGTACTCAGGCCCCCCTGTCCTTTACTATATCTCCAATTAACTGTGTAGCCTTTTGATTACTTTCCCTTGTCCCATAACTATACTTATTTACAAATTTTACTCCTGATTTTTTTCTTTCCCACTTTTCTCTTTGCCTTTTAAATTCTACTACTTATTTCTGAGTGCTCCTTACTCACCTCTTCACCTGTGGTGAAATTTTCTCACAGGCTCCTCACATTCTCCTCCATACGTCTGGTCACTCTTACGTATTTTTGGGATTCACTGATCAGCTCCTCATTGCGGCACCATTTGTCAGGGACCAGCCTTGACAAAAATACCTTTCTCCAGAGTAAAGGCGTGGGAATTAAGAAATATAGTTAAGAATATGAAGATGTGAATGAAAATAATAAAATGGAGAAACATATAGGAGAGTGTTGGGAGGGAGTTTTTCAGTGGGTAATTAATTTCCAACCACTTAAAATACCCTTGACCCCAAAAGATAGGAGTAAGACAAAAGACTGCATTAACATGATACAAGGAAATGAACACACCAATTGAAGGTCACAGGCTACATTCATAGTTAAACATTCTGTTGCTAGAACGAAACAAGTCACCAAGTCACACTCACACCCTAGATCAAAATTCTCTGTAGGCAAACCACTCCCTTGGTGGAATTCCAAGTTATCTCCATAAAGGGAAGTAGAACTTAGTTGGATCCTTAGACTTTTGTTTGAGGTAGGAACAGATCTACTTCTCTATTCCTGGAGCCCAAGGGCTGGCCATTAGCCACACCTGTTGACAATAACCTTGAGAGAGCAGGGACCTTTGTTTGAGGTAGAAGCACAATAACCTTGATGGAACTAGAAACAAGTTTCAAGTCTCTACCTTTGATCACTGTGGAAACAGGTTCACAGTTTCGGCCTCCTCAAGAAGTGGCTGCTCCAGAGATGAGCCTGTTCTAACTGGATCAGATGGGGTCTGTACTGACCACTATTAGAGCAGATCTGTGATCTTCCAAATACCAAGATGTTCTCAGTGTCTCTGATATTGGAAATGAGCCACCATGGACTAGAAACAATCTACATAGGCAAGGAAGCTGTGAAGCTATTCTTGTCTTAGATTTCCTGCACCCTGAGTCCACTGCATATATGGTCTATACTCAAGAACATGTTTCTAGATGGATTAGTTGTGTGGGTGGTGGTTAGACTGATGGGTCTTGTTTGTTTTTCCTTCCTGACTCTTAAGTTCCAGGAGAATAGGTACAGGTCTAACATAACTAGAACTTACCATAAAAACTATACTTGACTAGGAGAATTGCTGCGCAATGGCTGACTTCATTTGAAAAGGAGGGTCAGAGGAGATGCCGGAAGGCAAGCTTGAGGCAGACCATGTGCAGCCTGGAATTCTATGCCGAGGAGCCTGGACTTCCTTCTCTAGGTGTGGGGAAGTGGGAGATGGACGATGACCCTTGCTGCCTCGATCCCAGAGATGCTACTATCCCGGAGATCAACTTGTCCTCCTTGCTTCATCAGAAGGCCAGCCAGCCAGAGCATGCCACGCAGATTGCTAGAGAAACAGCCCTCTGAGGTAAACTGCAGGTAGAAGGACACCTCAGACCTTCATCCACAACTGTTGGGAGTTGTGAACCCCAGATCCTGAATTTCTTGTAAACAACTTATTTTCCCCTGATCTGAGTGCCTACAGCTGCTCTGAGCATGAGACCCTCAGGAGTTCCTCATGGCAGGGGAATGGTTTCTGGTGCGTTTGTCTGGGACGTGGCTATCCCTATATAAGCTGCCCCTGGACACAATAAAGGGGGCATTCTGGCATCAAGGACGACCTGTGTCTCTGTCTGTGAGTCTTTGTGTGTTTCAATCTCCAGCCCCTTACCCGGTTCATGAACTGTATGGTGGTGCATAGAGCGCAGATGGGCATTGTAGCATGAGGGGCCTGGTTGGTTTCTGTCCTCCCACCAGGTCCCCAGCCATTTAGGTCCCAAGGAAAATCACTCAGAGAGTCTACATTAGGTTATAAACTGATTGGCATATTAGCTCAGGCCTCCCATTAGCTCTTGTAGCGTATATTAACCCATTATTTTTATATATGTTAGCCACATGGCTCAGTAACTTTCTCAGCAGGGCAGGTCACATCCTGCTTCTTCAGTGGTCTGCGCAGGAATGCCGAGAGAGCTTCCTACTTTCCAGAATTCTCCTATTCTCCTTGCTCCGCCTCTACTTCCTGTCTGGTTGTCCCACATATACATCCTGGCTAATGGCCAATCAGCATTTATTTAAATCATGATTGACAGAATACAGACAATTCTCCCACACCAGGGCATGGTGCGCTGCACACAACAGTAACTGAAGTACCCTTGACTGTGCCAGCGGTAGATTTTCAGTGTGTGGAGCAGGGTTCTCATAAACCAAAACCAGATTAGTGGAATTCCCAGAGTTGAAATGAACATTCTGATGCAAGCAACATCTTGGACGTTTGTGCATGTCTGACCTGGTGCAGGAGAACAATAATGAAAGCACTGTTTGAGTTGTGAACCAAACCAAACAAGATATTGCAGACCCAGATGAAAGTACCTGGCGCAAGTGAGAAGGAAACACAGAACAGGCAACAAACCCGCTTAGGAGTTTATTAGAGGGGGTGTGTACAGGCCTGGGGAAGTCAGTGGACAGAGAAAGAAAGAGAAAGAGAGAGAGAGAGCTTCCTGTGGACCTTCTTCCTTTTTGCCTTTAATTTGCCCAACACCAGCAGAAACTCGGTTTCTGCCTGGCCAGCTTGGGTGGGAGCTCCCCCGGACACTGTGACATGCCCAGGACAGGCTGGCGCTGGGCTCCCAAAGCTGAGCTGGGGTTTGTTTTCTTTCTGCTCCCCTCATCTTCGCTCCCTAGTCTCTGCCTCCTCATGGGTATCCATAGGTTAAAGTTCGGGTTTTTCTTTCTCTTCTTTAATCACCTCACGAGGTTGAAATGAAAAGTAAACTGTGTAGACTCAGGGTCCCTGTTGAGAACAGGGGATGCTCTGGGTGGCCGCACGCAGGGGATGGCAGGTGCCACTGTGTCTCCAGTTGTGTCTCTTGCTGCTGTTCCTGGCTTCCACGCTTAGCAGAACGAATCTCAACCCAGACTCTGCCAGACACTCGAATGTTCCAGAAGGATGCTGGGCCCGCCGCTGGAACCAGAGCTGGCTGCTGGCATGTAGGTTGCTGGGTTATTTTTTTGTGGTTTATTTTATTAAACTTTTTCCCTTTTCCTCTTCATTTTGATGGGCACAATCTCAAGGTACCCGAGAGGAACCCAGATAAGCCCAGAGAGACCCTACATTGGAGTCGGCAGGGTTCACTTCCAGTTTCTCAGTTCACAGGGACATCTTTGAAAGGCCAGGTCTACTTTCGTTTTATTTTGTTTCCTCCCCCGCCCTCTACTCTTTAAAAATCAGTTTCACGGTGAAAGGCAGAAGCAGTGCATGTGTGTGTTCAGCTTGCACAGGGTGACCCGCTGCATGTCTGCAGTGATTGGTCACTGTTGGATCCCCACCAGCCCTGGCTTCCTCCAACACAATAGTTAGGGACTTTAATTAAAACCCTTGTTCAGTGGACCACTGCCCTCTACAGACATGCCCCTGCCTCCTCCTAATAAAGGCTCATATAACCTCGTGTGTGTGTGGGGGGGGGGACAAGACTTCCTGGTAAGTGCTGGTAGCATGAAAGGCTTTTGGTAGGTACTGCTACAAAGCACTTAAACCGGGTTTGTTAGCAGCGTTTTACAGATTGCTTAATGGTGACATAAACCTGCTGTATCCCTGGAGCTTGGGAACTGAGCATGGTTGCAGTGGTGGTGAACATACCTCCAACACGTTGGACTGGGCTGAGTCAACAGGAGGCAAAGCTGCAGCATTAATCCTAACCTCACCTGCTTAGCATTTCAAAACAGAACAAACTCCTGGTAAGAAAATGATCACAGATACACAATAAGACATGAAAAAGACCTCTGCAGGCAGGAACCAGAGATCTCAGCGGGGCCACGCACGAGTCCTGGACCTCAGAGAGAGTAGGCCTGAGCCAGGTCTTCTGTGGGTTCGGGCATTGGTCTGGGACATCAAAGGGAATAGTCAGGAACCTGGAACCCCTGCAGGTCCAAGCACGAATCTGGGACCTCTGAGGAAGTAAGCAGGTCATCTGTGGGTTCAGGCGCACCTGAGCCTGGGACCTCCAAGGCAGTAGACGGGGAACCAGAAACTTTTCTAGGTCGAACTCCAACCCAGGGGCTTATGCAGGAGGAAATACAGACCAGGATTTAAAAATACAGGTCAAAGCCTGTAACCTAGGCCAAAGTTGCCCTGAGGCAAGGAACTCCACCTTGGGCAACAAATTCCACAGGAGTGGAACTGAATGAGACTCCTAGGACAGAGAGGGCAGGAGGAAACAAGCTCCACCAGGAGCAGAAGCCAGGAGCAAATCCAGTCCTGGGAGCCAACCCAGTCCCAGAACACTGACACATCAGGATTGAGCAACCAGATCCAGAGTCAGTGATCTCCACCAGAACAGGTCCAACTCCAAGCCAGGGACTTCTGCAGGAGGAGATCCAGACCAAGATTTAAAGATCAAAGCCAGCAGCCTAGGCCAAATTAGGCCTGAGACTGCAAACTCCAAGGGAGCAGCAGACCAAAGCACAGGAGCACTGAGCTACCTCCAGGAACAGGAATAACCAACAGGGTAACTAGAACTGTGGCACCAACTGTACCATGAAAACCAACCATCTGAGCTTTGGATCCACTGGCACCTAGAAGATTATTCAACAGAATCACAGACAGCCCCAACCAAACCTATTATAGGAAAAGATGAGTAGAAGAGGTAAGATCACATGATACACCACAAAGAGCAACACAATACCAGTAAAATCTAAAGACCCTACAAAAGCAAGACCTGTACAATCAAATATGGATGAACCAGAAGAAAATGATCTAGAAAATAACCTCAAGAGAATGTTTGAAATTCTTAAAGATGAAATGAGAAATACCCTTAAAGAAATGGAGGAAAAAAACAAACAAAAAATTGGAAGATATCAGCAAATCACTTAAAACAAGAAAAAGAAATCAAACATATAAAAGAATCTATTCAGGACTTGAAAACTGAGATAAAAAGCAATAAAGAAAACACAAGCCGAAGGAATTATAGAAACAGAAATCATGAGAAAAGGATCAGGAACCACAAATACAAGCATGAACAGCAGAATAGAAGAAATGGAAGAGAGAATCTCAAGCGCTGAAGATACAATTGAGGAAATAGACTCATCAGTTAATAAAACATTAAATCTAACAAAAGCTTAACCCAAAATTCCATGAAATATGGGACACCATAAAAAGAGGCCAAATATTAGAATAATAGGTATAGAAGAAGAAGTTCAACTCAAAGGCAGAAAAAATTTATTCAACAAAATCATACAAGAAAATTTTCTCTACCTAAAGAAAGATATGCCTATGAAGATACAAGAAGCTTACAGAACACCAAGTAGACTGGATCCAACAAAAAGTCCTCTCACCACATAATAATCAAAACACTAAACATACAGAGTACAGAAAGAATATTAAGAGCTGCAAAGGAAAAAGGCCAAGTAACATATAAAGGTAGTCCTATCAGAATTACACCTGACTTCTCAGTGGGGACAATGAAAACCAGATGGTCATGGTCAAGCATTATGCAGACATTGAGAGACCACGGATGCCAGCCCAGATACTATATCCAGCAAAACTTTCAATCACCATAGAAGGACAAAACAAGAAGTTCCATGACAAATCTAGATTTCACCAGTACCTAGCCAAAAACTGAGCCCTACACAGTATACTAGAAGGAAAATTCCAACCCAAGGAAGATGGCTACACCAACAAAAACACAGACAATTGATGATCTCATTACAGCAAATCCTGAAAAAGAAAAAATGCACAAATTAATGTCACCAACAATGAAAACTAAATTAACAGGAGATAGCAACCACTGGTCATTAATATCCCTTAATGTAAATGGACTCAACTCATCTATAAAAAGGCACAGGCTAACAGATTGGATATGAAAACAGAATCCATCCCTCTTCTGCATACAAGAATAGCATCTCAAGCTCAAAGACAGACATCGTCTCAGAGTAAAGGGTTGGGAAAAATATACCAATCAAATGGACCTAAGAAACAAGCGGGTATAGCTATCCTAATACCTAACAAAATAGACTTCAAACTAAAATCAGTCAAAAGACACAGAGAAGGTCATTTCATATTAGTCCACAGGAAAAATCCATCAAGAGGAAATCTCAATACTGAATATCTATGCCCCAAATACAAGAGCATGCTCATATGTCAAAGAAACACTTCTAAAGCTTAAATCATATATTAAACCCCACACACTAATAGTGGGAGACTTCAACACTCCCCTCTCACCACTGGACAGGTCAGTCAGACAAAAAATAAGCAGAGAAATAAGAGAACTAACAGGTGTTATGACTCAAATGGACTTAACAGACATCTATAGAATATTCCATCCAAACAGAAAAGAATATACCTTCTTCTCAGCACCTCATGGAACCTTCTCAAAAATTGACCACATACTTGGTAACAAAACAAACCTCAACAAATACAAAGAAATTGGAATAACCCAATGTACCTTATCAGATCACCATGGTTTAAAACTAAAAGTCAACAGCAATACTAATTCCAGAAAACCCACAAACACATGGAAATTAAACAATGCTCACCTGAATCATCACTGGGTCAAGGAAGAAATACAGGGAGAAATTAAAGACTTCCTAAAATTCAATGAAAATGACCACACAACATGCCCAAATTTATGGGACACAATGAAAGCAGTGTTAAGAGGCAAGTTCATAGCACTAAACACTGCCATAAAGAAGCTGGAAAAATCCCACACTAGTGAATTAACAGAACATTTGAAAACTTTAGAACAAAAAGAAGCAAACTCACCTAAGAGAACTAGATGGCAGGAAATAATCAAATTGAGAGCTGAAATCAACAAAATAGAAACAAAGATAACAACACAAAGAATCAATGAGACAAAGAGTTGGTTCTTAGAGAAAATCACAAAATATACAAACCTTTATCCTAACTAACCAAAGGCAGAGAGAGAATATCCAAATTAACAAAATCAAAATGAAATGGGGGACATAACAACAGAAACGGAGGAAATACAGAGAATCATCAGGTCATATTTTGAAAACTTGTACTCCACAAAATTGGAAAATTTAAAGGAAATGGACAACTTTCTGGATAAATATCACTTCCAAAATTAAATCAAGACCAGATAAGCAAATTAAACAGACCAATAACTGCTGAAGAAATAGAAACAGTCATCAAAAATATCCCAACCAAAAAAAGTCCACGACCAGATGGTTTCAGCTCAGAATTGTACAAGACTTTCAAAGAAGAATTAATACCAATACTCCTCAAATTATTCCACACAATAGAAACAGAAGGAACATTGTCAAACTCTTTCTATGAGGCTACAATTACCGTGATACCCAAACCACAGAAAGTCATTACTAAAAAAGAGAATTACAGATCTATCGCACTCATGAACATTGATGCAAAAATACTAAATAAAATAATAGCAAATTGAATCCAAGAACACATCAGAATCATCATCCACCATGACCAAGTCGGCTTCATCCCACAGATGCAGATATGGTTTAACATAATCCACCATATAAACGTAATCTACCATATGAACAAGCTGAACAATAAAAACCACATGATCATCTTATTAGATGCCAAAAAAAGCTTTTGACAAAATACAACATCCCTTCATGATAAAGGTCTTCGAGAGAGCCGGGATACAAGGAACATACCTAATCATAATTAAGGCAATATACAGCAAGCCAACAGCCAACATCCAACTAAATGGAGAGAAACTCCCAGAGATTCCACTGAAATCAGGGACAAGACAAGGTTGTCCACTCTCTCCATATTTATTCAATATAGTTATTGAGGTCCTAGCTAAAGCAATAAACAATAAAAGGAGATCAAGGGGATCCAAATTCGAAAAGAAGAATTCAAACTCTCACTGTTTGCTGATGATATGATAGTTTACATAAGTGATCCCAAATATTCTACCAAGGAACTTCTACAACTCATAAACACTTTCAGCAATGTAGCAGGATACAAGATTAACTCAAAAAAATTCAGTAGCCCTCCTGTACACAGATGATAAA
The DNA here is from genome assembly GCA_004026605.1 of Ondatra zibethicus. NCBI lineage: Eukaryota > Metazoa > Chordata > Mammalia > Rodentia > Cricetidae > Ondatra > Ondatra zibethicus. Next base: position 5,300 of record PVIU01020696.1, on the reverse strand, counting down.
CAGGCTGAGGAAGAAATCAGAGTATCAACCCCCTTCACAATAGCCACAAATAGCATAAAATATCTTGGAGTAACTCTAACCAAACAAGTGGAAGACTTGTATGACAAGAACTTTAAATCTTTGAAGAAAGAAATTGAAGAAGACACCAGAAAGTGGAAAGATCACCCATGCTCTTGGGCAGGCAGAATTAACATAGTAAAAATGGCAATCTTACCAAATCAATCTACAGATTCAATGCAATGCCCATCAAAATCCCAGCAAAATTCTTCAAAGACCTTGAAAGAACGGTACTCAACTCTATTAGGAAAAGCAAAAAACCCAGGATAGCCAAAACAATCCTGTACAATAAAAGAACTTCTGGAGTTATCAAATGAAAAAAAGAAATCATATTTAAGAAGTGTTGCTGGCATAACTGGATATCAACATGTAGAAGAATGCAAATAGACCCATATCTATCACCATGCACAAAACTCAAGTCTTGGGCTGGAGAGATGGCTCAGAGGTTAAGAGCACTGACTGCTGTTCCATAGGTCCTGAGTTCAATTCCCAGTAACCACATGGTGGCTCACAGCCATCTGTAATGTGATCTGGTGCCCTCTTCTGGCCAGCAAGCATACAGACAGACTGAACACTGTATGCATAATAAATAAATAAATCTTTAAAAAAAAAAAAACTCAAGTCTTAATGGATCAAAGACCTCAACATAAAGCTAGCCACACTGAACCTTATAGAAGAGAAAGTGGGAAGTACACTTGAACACACAGCACAGGGAACCACTTCCTAAATAGAACCCCAGCAGCACAGACACTGATAGATGCAATTAATAAATGGGACCTCCTGAAACTGAAAAGCTTCTGTAAAGCAAAGGACACGGTCAACAAGACAAAATGACGGCCTACAGAATGGGAAAAGATCTTCACTAACTCCACATTAGACAGAGGGCTGATCTCCAAAATATACAAAGAACTCAAGAAATTGGACACCAAAAGATCACATAATCCTATAAAATAATGGAGTACAGAATTAAACAGAGAACTCTCAACAGAGGAATCTAAAATGGCTGAAAGAAACTTAAGGAAACATTCAACATCCTTAGTCATCAGAGAAATGCAAATCAAAAAAACCTCTGAGATTCCATCTTACACCTGTAAGAATGGCCAAGATCAAAAACACTGATGACAACTTATGCTGGAGAGGTTGTGGGGAAAAGGGAACACTACTGCATTGCTGGTGGGAATGCAAGCTGGTACAGCCCATTCCGATGTCAGTGTGGCGATTTCTCAGAAAATTAGGAAACAACCTTCCTCAAGACCCAGTAATACCACTTTTGGGTATATATCCAAAGGATGCCCAATCGTGCCACAAGGACATGTGTTCAACTATGTTCATAGCAGCTTTGTTTGTCATAGTCAGAACCTGGAAACAACCTACATGCCCCTCAATAGAAGAATGGATAAGAAAAATGTGGTACATTTATACAATGGAGTATACACAGCAGAAAAAAATAATGACAGCTTGAATTTTGCAGGAAACTAGATTGAGCTAGAAAGCATTATTTTGAGGGAGGTAACCCAGACACAGAAAGACAATTATCACATATACTCACTCATAGGTGATTTTTAAACATAAAGCAAAGTAAGCTAGCCTACAAACCACAATCCCAGAGAACTTAGACAACAATGTGGACACTGAGAGAGACTTACATAGATATAATCTACATGGGAAGTAGAAAGTATAAAAAGACAAGATCTTCTGAGTAAATTGGGAGCATGGCGACCTTTGGGGAGGTTGGAAGTGGGGAGGGGAGAGACAGGGAGGGGAGCAGAGAAAAATGTAGAGCTCAATAATTATCAATAAAAAAAAGAAAAAGACCTCTGAATGGATCACAGTGATGGATGGATGTACATGGGCTTAAGAGAGAAAAGAAAGAGTACAGTCTTAGATTAAAGAAGTAAAGACAATAAAATAAATATCAAAAAGTAATAGAGTGATAAAAATCACTTAAAGATGAGAAATACACAGAGAGTCTGGATTATGTATATTATTGAGTTTTGTGCCTACAGATAATTGATTTTGGGGGCTGCTAAGTTAAACCAACTTATATAATATAAAGGCATAAAGGTATCTTGACTTCAAAATTTGAATCTAAGCATATATTACTTTGGGAAACAAGGTTTGCTTTTGTTTTCACAGAAGATGAGAACCTGGATGATGACTATCCAGGCAGCAAGATGTCTCTGTAGATTCCTTCCAGGCTTATGTGATTTGATGGAAAAATACCCCTGGAAAGGTCTCCATGAACCCTAAAAATACCTTACCAAGCAAACAGCAGGAAGCAGTTTGGAGAAAACTATGCCCAATTTCCCAAAATGATTGTTTACAAATGTTTGTTTTCACTTAAAGGAGAATATGATATAGAAATAAATACTTTACAGTTGTATGGACTTTGGTTTATTGATACAAATTTAAGTTCAATTTTGTTATATGTCATATTTCTTCTATTGTTTAAGTATTGTGTTTATGCAGCTCATTTAAACATGTAATGTATAGTTAAGAAATACAGTTTAATCGATAGCCATTTATAATAATCAAACTTGTCATATTGGTTAGGTTTTCTAGATATACAGAGATATGTTTTAGTTAGATAATCTTCAACACTTTCAAGAGCTACAGAGTATGGCATTTAAAATGTTTCAAGCACTTAGTCTTTTCTCAACAATGAGACATATCTGCTTCAGAGAGGTTGATGGGCATTGAAAACATTTGTTATGGAATTCACCTTCAATGATACAAGGCTAGCCATTTGGACAAGAAACTCTCCTTGCCTGGACTGCTTGACAGTATGCTATATAAACTGGATATGCAGAACCCACAAAAAATGGCTACTGAACTTGCCTAAAGAATGTGAGAGAATCCTTTAGGGTTTCTGCTTCATGAATGAGTCTGCCAGGCATTCTGGAGGACACAGGAGAACATGACTGAGAAACTGCCAATGTAAGCGGAATAGTCTTTCAAATTTCCTGCTTCATAGAAAAGTCTGCCAGATACTATGGGCCTGTAGGCTGAAGATGGATGCCCCAGCATTATAGAAGAACTTTGGATGACTATCCAGGCAGCAAGATGTCTCTGTCAATTCTAGAGTTTTGGAAGTTGCTTATAATGCACTTCCTGTTTCCTTAGGTAATATGTCCTTCTGGGATCTTTGATGAAGTTGAAGACAGATAGTTATAGGTTTCCTTAGTTATGAGAAAAGATAAATTAGACATAAAACTTTCCAGATACAAATAGACTAAGTATTGTAAGTGTAATTCTTGCTTGATACTTGTTTTGTTATATACAGTTTTACTATGTTAAAGTTAAAACCTTCCTTTTATTTAGACAAAAACTGGGAGAAGATGTGGGATTCCCCTCTGTATGGTATGAATATGTTTTATTGCCTTTGGTTAATAAAGAAGCCACTTTGAACTATGGCAGGGCAGAATAGAGGTAGGTTGAGAAAACTAAACTGAATACAGGAAGAAAGAAAACTGAGTCAGGGAGATGCCATGAAGTCACTGAAGGAAAAAGATGCCAGAAACTTACCAGTAGGCCATAGCCTTGTGGTGATACACAGATTAATAGAAATGGGTTAATTTAAGATGTAAGAGCTAGCTATGAACATGCCTAAGCCATTGGCCAAACAGTGCTATAATTAATATAGTTTCTGTGTGATTATTTGGATCTGGGTGGCTGAGAAGTCAAAAAGCAGTCTCTGTTTATACTTCCTGAATTGGGATTCAGAGAGGTAAGCAGACCCAGCCAAAGTGTATGACCACCTGTAGGGACTGAACTTGTTGGGGGGGATATGGGTAGGACAGAAATTCTGGGAAGGAAAACAAAGTGATACCATTTTCTTAAGGGTGTTCACTGAGTCAGGCCTTGACCTGCCCAGAGGATTAGCTCTTAAGGGAAGAGACAAGGACATCCCGCCATTTGGAGGCAGAATCAACTCTTTACTGTAACATCATCAGGCCCAACATGTTGGTCTGGAACAGGCTATGTAGCCTAGGTAAGACTAGAAGTTTTGATCCTCCTGCCTAACCTAGAGGTTAGGATTACAGGGATTCACTGCTATGCCCAACCAGATAATACTAACTTTTAAATTTTTATTTTATGTGTATGAGTGTTTTTTCTATATTCTAATGCTTGGCTCCAAGATGATTGAACAACTGTTTGGGAAGGATTAGGAGGTATGGCTTCATTGGAGGGTATGTGTCCTTGTGGGTAGGTCTTGAGGATTCAAAAGTCCATGCCATTCCTAGTCATCTCTGTCCCTCTCTCTCTGGCTTGTGCTTATGGGTCAGATGTGAACGCTCAGCTACTGCTCCAGTGCCATGTCTGCCTTCTTGCTGCCATGCCCCTCACCATGATGGTCATGGACTCTAATTCCTAGAAACATGATCCCCAAGTTAAATGCTGGCTTTAATAAGGTGTCTTGGTCATGGTGTTTTGTCATAACAATTGTTGGTAGAGACTGCTGGGAGCAGGCATGTAGCTGCCGCAGAAGACAGATGCTGGACACCGGATGGAAACTTACCAGTAGACTATAACAATGTGGTGATCCACAGATTAATAGAAACAGGTTAATTTAAGGTATAAGAGCTAAGCAATAAAAAGCATGAGCTAATAGGCCAAGTAGTTTTGTAATAATACAGTTTCTCTGTGATTATTTAAGGTCTGGGTAGCTGGGAAATGAACAAGAAGCCTCAGTCTACAGGCAATAGAAAACTAAGTAAGACACTGAACACAATATATTATAGAAAACAGACTTTTATTTTGTATTTCTGAGACTGGCTTCTTTCATTAAATATGTTGACCTCTACTTTCACACATTTTTCTGCAAATGCTGTAATTTTTCTTTTTTTAAGCTTATTTTTTTTAAAAGAGAGAGAGAGAGAGAGAAAGTGTGTGTGTATGTTTATTGCTAAGTACATATGTCAGTGATGGTGGCCTCAGAAGAGGCACAGATACCCTGGAGCTGGAGTTAAAGTTGGTAGTGAGCTTCCATGTCTGTGTTGGAACCAAACTTGGATCCTCTGAAAAAGCAGTGTACATTCTTAACAACTGCTCTCTCCAGGCCAGTACTATTTTCTTTATGACTGAATGAAAGTCCACTGTGTCCATATACTGCATTCTCTTTATCCTTCATGCTGTGCTGGGTACTTAGGCTGAACCCTGAAATCAACTGTTGTTAATATTGCTGCAGCACACATGGACTGGCAACAATCTCTCTCACATGCTGACTTTGCTGTTGGGGTCGC
>PVIU01020695.1:0-33374 GCA_004026605.1 Ondatra zibethicus | reverse complement strand
GCTATGAGATCTTCTGGGGGGGTGGCCATGAGACCTGCTAATGTGGCAGACGTGAGATTGGGAGTGGCCATGAAATCTCCCAAAGGAAACTTGATTTCTTTCTATTTGTGGATGTCTCTCTTCTGATTGGTTTCTATTCCACCTTGATCGAACTTCACTGTTGTCATGTCTCATCTACAAAGGAGCCCAAATACATAATACATATGAAACAGATAGTCCATGATTTGACTATATAGTATAGGTTAGCCTGGAAGTTGAGATTCTCATGAATACTTGAATAGGCTTGTGCCACCACACCCAGCTTCTCGAGACCATTTCTATCAGTGACTTTCCCCAAGAATTATACTATGACTCATTTTATATACTATTTTCCAGATGCAACTTAAAGACTTAAGTCTCATGTACCATGTCACTTGCACAAAGATGATTATACACATGTAACATAAAAATATGGAAAATTAGGCGTCTTGTGATTTTTAATAATGAAACAATCAAACTATGTGACTTTCTAATTGAGGAGATAGATTTGGGGGGTTAGGGTCTTAAGCTGGCCAGAAACTCACTATGTATACAAGTGTAACCTCAAATTTCTGAAACTCCTGCTTTCACCTCAAGTGCTATGATTAAAGACACGTGCCACAACATCTGGTATTATGTGGTACTGAGGATTGAACCCAGATCTTTATGCATGCTAAGGCAAATATTCTACCAACTGCACTACTTCCACAGCCCCAAGACAATAGAGTATTTAATAATGTTCTTAAAACAACTTCTTAAGATCAAAAAAGAGCATTCCAAATTATTCTGTTATTTCCCTGTCCAGGAATCATTAAAAACTACCTTTTAATACAAAAAATACCTGATTTTAAGGAGAAAAACCAAATCAGGTGGAAAGTATGCTCTAAAGGAAGCAAAGCGTGGCTTGATGCGGTGTAAGCAAACTGGTCTGGTAATAACTCAGCTTTTCTACCAAAAGGGCTGTAGAGGGAACCACCAAAAAAAGAAAATAATGAAAACTTTGACAAATGTCTACAAAGTCCAAATGAGTAAATGAATAACATAAAATGGGCTGTGATAAGAAAGCAAGCTTTAAACTAGCATGTGTTGCTTAGCAAGAAAAACATCCTTATATCTGGCATTACTGTCTCCTGCTATTACACTGTTAAATCCTGGAAGTAACTGCTAAATATGAGGAAGGTACTAGTACAAAGATTATTATATATACACAACTTGAATAAAATAAAAGTATGGAAAAAATCAGCTGATTTGCTGAAGGCTAAATCCACAGCCACTCTCCAGTATTTCTATTGAAAACATGAATAAGTACAGTAGGTAGAATATCCATGCAACTTTTTTCATTTTAAGTGACTAGTGTTTTCACGATGAACAGTAGGTCATCATGAAAAACAGGACTGAGGCACATCTCCTGAAGACCCTTTTAACAGAGTTTTCAATATTTTCATTAATGTTGATGTAAGGAATATTTTCTGTGCTGGGGTTATAGCTCAGTGGTACAATGCATGTTAAGTATGAGCAGGGCTGTCGTTTCCAACTCTTGTATCCCTAAGAAATTATTTATATCAAGTTAGGTACTATAAGATTCCTAAATTTAAAAAAAAGAAATAAATACTGTTTAAAAAGAGTAAATACTTAAGAAAATAAATAATCCTAAAGGTTATATATATAATTACATAAATTATATATATATAACCTCTACTATATATATATATATATATAGTTGTGTATATATGTCTGTGGTATGTGTGGGTATATGTGCTGTGGTGTGCATGTGAAAGTCAGAAGCCAATTTTGTATTAGCCTACTTTTTCCTTCCACTTCTACAATAGTCCTAAAGATTCAGCTGGGTTGGCTAGGCTTGTGTGGCAAGTACCTTTACCATGTTCTTTCCTATTTACAAGAACAAACCTATCACAAATAATTATATAGATAAGGTGTGGTAAGCTTATGCCTATAATCCCAGCACTTGAAAGGCTGATGTCACATATATGTCTGTCCACAAAGACCAGGAGTAACAGGATGGTGTGAGCCACCCGATGCTGGTGCTCAGAATTGAATTTGGGTTCTCTGGAAGAGCAGCAAGGGCTCTTAACCACTGAGACATCTCTCTAGTCTTGATTTCTGGTTTACACAATCAATTTTTAAGTCTATTTTTACACTATAACTTGAGATCAAAATTGTATGAGAGTCAGGCCATGGTGGCGCACACCTTTAATCCCAGCACTTGAGAGACAGAGGCAGGTGGATCTCTGTGAGTTTGAGGCTACAGAGTGAGTGTCAGGACAGGCTCCAAAGATACACAGAGAAACCCTGTCTCAAAAAAAACAAAAAAAAAAGGTTGTATGAGGAAAAAATTAGAATAATTATATAGGATAGATAAATGATACAGTCACCAACAATCTATTTTTTACATTTTCATACTTTTATAAATTCAGAATTCCTGATTATAATTGAAAATAAAAATAAAATGTTTATTGAAATAGTTGCAGTGATAACAAGTTAACTAAAAACATAACATTTAAATTAAATATAGGGTAGCATGGAAAAATACTAAGAAGAAATCCCTGTTCTCACCAAAATTGAAAACTATCTTATTATAAAATATGTTAGCTGGGTATGGTGTTTAGAATAAGAGTGGCCCCCATAGGTTCATATATTTAAATGCGTGGTCTGTAGTTATTGGAACTGCTTGGGAAGTATCTTAGGGTTTCTATTGCTGTGAAGAGACACCATGATCACAGCAACCCAGGAAAGCATTTAATTGGTGACTGGCTTACAGTTCAGAGGTCAACCATTGTCATCGTGGTAGGAAGCATGGTGACACACAGGAAGACATGGTGCTGATAGAAGAAGCCTAGAGTTCTATAACTGGATTGGCAGGCAGCAAGAAGAGAGAGTGATACTGGGCCTGGCCTGACCATCTGAAACCTTAAAAAGCCTATCGCATGACGCACTTTCTCCAACAACGTCACAGTTCCTAATTGTGCCACTTCCCATGATCTCATGGTGGTCATTTTCATTCAAACCACCACAGGAAGAACTAAGAGGCACTGCCTTGTTGAAGATGAGTCACTTGGAGGGGGGAAGGGTTTTGAGGTTTCAAAAGTTCACGATATTTCTAGTTAGCTTGCTCGTTCTCTCTCTCTCTCTCTTTCTCTCTCTCTCTCTCTCTCTCTCTCTCTCTCTCTCTCTCTGCCTCATGCTTGTGGATGAGACATAAACTCTTTCTGCTGTCATACTCCTCACCATGATGATCATGGATGTTATCCCTATGGAACCGTGAGCTCATGGTGTTTTGTTACAGGAACAGAAAAGTAATTAAGACACTCAACATGTGTGTGGTCCCAGGACTCTGAAGACTGAGGCAGGAGAACCACTACAAGTTCTTTGTCAGCTTAGGCTATATAATAAATAATATTGTAATTTGTCTTATATAGCAAGACCTTGTCTCAAAACAAAACACACACAAACACACATTTAAAAATGAACAATATTACATTTCAGACTCTTGACTTCTGTTAACTTTTGGTGTTGACTTACCAGATGAAGTGGAGGCTGATTTTCTGAAAGTCTTTGTCCGAAAAAATTCATGTTTCTTCCCATACCACCGCTTCTGAATCCTGCATATTATTTTGACAAAAATTATTTTCTGTATTTACCTCAGTGAATTCAGCAGCTTTCAGAATGAGTTTTTATACAACATTCTTTCAACACCCTCACAGTGTCTGATTGTCTCACTGAATTCCACAACTGCTTTTGCCCATCCTATCTCAACTCACTACTTAGAAAGGGCAATCATCATTTTACACAGTATTTAAGATTTGATTGTATATAGTACCAAAGTTGAGACATATTTGGTTGTATATGGTACAAAGTTGGAATTAATTAAAATAAGTTGCCAGCATTTTATGCTGGCATAAAGGAGAGATGGGAAAATGATGCTTTTTATTAATCATATCAATATTTGTCTCAAATATCTACTTTCCTTTGTATATAGAGATAGCTTAGGAATTATTTATAAAATATGATCTGGGAATATAGCTCAGTTGGCAGACTGCTTTCTTTCAATCGCTGTTTGATCTCTAACACAACATAAAACTCAGTGTGCTAACCCTTATCTGTAGTATTGGCACTTGACAGGTAGAAGCAGGAAGATCAGAAGTTTAACGTTATCCTTGGATACACAGTGAGTAGGAAGCTAGCCTGTAGTACATACAATCCTATCTCAGAAAAACAACTTAACTAAAAAAATAGAAATCTCTGAAAAGCTTATGAAGGTCAATTTTAGGTTTTATTGGGAAATACATGAGAACAGACTTTCTTATCTGTCTGAGCTGTACTGCCCCTACAATAACTAATCTATCTGTTTCTCATTAGAGAATGAGCCCCTGAAAGATTCATATGAGGGCTGCAATAAATTTGGGTAAGCCTGTGGAGGCTTGCAATATGCACTGTGTTAAGATGTTGGGTAAGCTTGCGGAGGCTTGCAATGTGCACTGTGTTAAGATGTTGGGTAAGCCTGCAGAGGCTTGCAATAACACACTGTGTTAATATGTTTGGGTAAGCTTGCAGAGGCTTGCAATATGCATTGTGTCAATATGTTGCTTAACTGCTGAATACACCAGAGAGACCCTTAATTGTTGAAAATACATCTTTACAGTGACAATCTGTACAGAATGTTTATATTAAAAAATGTTCAGTGCTCCAAACAAGGCTCTTTAGGGCTATAGGAGACAGTCTTCATATTCTACCTTTACCCAGTGACATTCCTTTATAACAAAATGTGGCTGCTAGAGTGGTTAGGTTATTGATCAGGTTCTTAACACTCCTGTATTGCCTCCTAAAAGTGGAGCAACTAAGCAATCTAAAACAGTTATTACCTCCATTGTTAATTTTTCACCCTGTTCTCCATTAGAAAAGTAACTCATCAATTAAACATGTCTTTCATTTGATCTGGAATAAATTCTTACCAATCATGCACAAGTCCATTTCTGAGAGAACTAAAGCATGTAACACAACATATTAGAACACTGAAAGTTCTAGAATCCTCATGTTACTTTTTACCATGTGTGCTTTTTGAAAATGTACTTTACCTCTCCCCTGGAGATGCCTATGAATAAGGGCTCGCTCTCTGGAGCTCGGTCTACGTGTGTCATTCTCCTCATTGTATTCCTCTTCAGTGTTGTGGGCTTCGAGATGTCTACGGAGTCTAATTTCATCTGCACCAGAAATTACAGGAAAATGGAAAAAAATCAAATGACAATAATTTGTTCTTAGTCAAAAATCTACAGCAAAGTTCACTGTATTTCAGAACATATAGAACAACTGTTAACCCTTAAAAAAAACCCACTAACACTAGAAGAGCAATATATTTGGAAAACCACAGCAACTGCAAACAGAATTACAGGCAGTTGTGAAGCACCTAGCTTCCATGTGGGAGCTAAGCTCTGGTCCTTGGAAAGAGTAAGCACTCTTAAAAAAAAATTAGACCTTTCTTCAAAAATTAATTCTTTGAGAATTTCATACAATCTATTTTGACCATATTCACCTTCTTCCCATGACTCCTCCCTGAACCACCTCCCATTTCCTCCCCTAGCAACTCAATTTTGAGTCCTCCTATTTTTAAAATGCATCAACTCCAATCTGAGCTGCCCATATATATGTATGTAGCCACATGCTTGAGTGGGAGAGACATGCTAAGGCTATACCCTTGAAGAAAACTGACTTCCCTCCCCAAGCAGCTATCAATTGCCAATAGAAATTATCCATCTCTCCTCAACATGCTGGGAATTCATCTAGTCTGAGGTACTGTGCATGCTGTCACAATCATTTCTCCAACTCCACAAGATGCAGCAAGTTCTAAAAGGAGCCTCATTGAGCCTCAGGAAATAAATTACCCAGAAAGTTCCTGAAATTGACGAACTAGATGTATAAGGCCCTCTCACCCAGTGTTATATAAACAGTAGGGATTGCTGGAGACCTGGACTGGACTAGCTAAGCTACTGTGATGCTGTTGAGTTGCCTGCAAGATGGCAATGAGCCCCAGGGTCCCAGCATTCCTGAACTGTCATTGATGTTAGGATGGGATTTCCGTGATGCAGCTGCTTTTGAGACATTCCTTCTTCTGTGAGTAATCTCTCATTCAGACGTTAATTAGTAAGCCCAATAAACTTACTGGTTCATCAAATTGAACTTCAGTGGTATCTTTATTTTAGTCTGTTGCAGGTTCCCTATATGTGGGGACTATGTTTGTTCATGTTTCCCCAGGATTTAGGTCACAGAGCAATTCATGTGTGTGTAGGTGTACATGTGTGGAGATCAGAGGACATCCTCATGTGTCTTCCCTCACCTTTCACCGTTTTTGAGACAGGGTCTGCTATTTGTTGTGTACATCAGGCTAGCCCTTGGAGCTTCTTGGGATTTCTCAGTCTCTGCCTCTCACGTTGCTGTGATTATAGATGTGTACTATTATACAGAGACTTCTGTGCATGATGGACATTAATTAACCTATGTTCTTAAGCTGGCAAGGCAAATGTTCAATCCATGGAGTTATCTCCCCAGATATTTTCCTTTTTTTTTTCTGTTTGCTTGAGAAAAGGTTTTGTTATATAGGCCAAGCTGGTCTCAAGGAGCACTAAACTTATCAATAACTCTTTAATATTGGGGTTATAGGCATGTGCCACCACTCTCAGAAAGCTTCTTTAATTAATATAAAAGCTTTCCCATCAAACAGATTCGTGACTTCATTTGTACACATACAAATAAATGAACAAAAGGCTTTCACGTTATAGTAGCTCAATAGAGAGAACATTTAAACAAGTGCTTTTACCTAGTATTATTTTCGTTTCAGAGAAACAGCATCATTCCTGAGTAAATGCCAATGTAAGACAATTAGTTATATGTATTTTCTTGAACAAAACAAGTTGGACATAAGATAATACTTTGTAATCTGTCACCTATGTACTCAGAAAGAGAACACTGACATAGTTAAAGGTTCTCCGTGGTGTTATTTGTCCCAGACAACTTAAGATACCTGATGTTTCAAACAAAATACTCTCCAACTCAAACTACTCCCTTTAAATTAGAAGTAAAAAATACAAAATTGCTCCCCCAAATATTATGTAATTAAATCTGTTTACTTTTCAACTCACGCATAACTTTATAAAAACCAAGTTCAGTCTTCGTGATACCTAGTCAACACAAAAGTAACCTCAGAACTTTAAAAATCGTTTTCTTTTGAATATGTAATATATGGATTTCGTTTTCTACCAGTTTGGCCTAATTTCAAGTATTCCTTGAATCCCTAATACTATGAATGAGCAAATACCAAAGCAAGAGTAGAAAATAATAGTGAAGCCATGGAAGAAAAAGTCCACGTTTTAAATGTGATGAACTTTTTTTCCCAACAGAGTATTTTTATTGGTTATTTGGGAATTTTACTCAATGCACCCTGATAACATTTGAGTTCCATTTCTCTAAGTTCCACCCTCCTATGTTGTGCCCCCACAAAAAAGAAAAAAAAATTACACCACATCCAATACACTCGTTGGAGTATGGCCAAGCTCCCAGTGGCCATCCCCACCACACCTCAGCCAGAAGCCATCAACTGTGAAAAAGTTACACTTCAGCAGCTTTATCACAATTTTTAAGGATTCTTTTCAATGTATTCCTGTCTAGATTGTTTCTTTTTCTTTTGTTTATTTTTTTTTGGGGGGGTGCCACAAAAGCCTTCATTGTCTATTATTTTCAATTATGAGTATGCAGTCATTGATACTACTGCAAAAGAAGGTTTCTTGCCCATAAAAGCCAAAGTCAGCAGGGATCATGGACTTCCACATGGTTTCTGGTGACAGCATGGACCGTGAACATCCACATGTCCTCTGGTGGCAGCATGGAACAAGGACACCAACATGGCCTATGGTAGCTGCACAGAGCAAAGATTCCAACATGGCCTTTGGTAGTAACATGGACCATGAACATCAACATATTCTTATAGACAGCAGCTCCACACCACCTGAGGCCATATTGATGTTTTTGGTCTGTACTACTGATTAAGGCCAGGTCAATGCCAGGTCTATGTTGCCACTGATATGTGCTTTTAATATGAGCATCTGGGATATTCATTTCCAACAGGATGACAGCTATAGTCTGTATTCAACAAATGGTTAGATGGGTTCGTATCCACTACCTGGCTAGCTAGCATCAAGATATTTTGACTCATACTAATTGGTCTAGAAGAGAGAAGGCAGATACATATGCTGTGGGAGCTCCTTCAGCCAATAGCCTTGATATGATACCAGCCCATTTGGGTGTGGTCTCTTATATTATAAATGTAGCTATAAAGCCTGCATTCTCTCTCTTGCTTCCAGCTGCTAGACTCTGTTCATGTTCCCCTTTCGTGCAGAGGACTGTGATCTAGGACAGTGACCTGTGAGTCTCCCCTAAATAAATAACCCTTTATTATACGTAATTCTGAACTAGTGTGGAATTATTTTGCATCTTCTGCCACCATACATACTCTGAAGTCCACCCAAATATACAATAGACAGACCCTCTTGATTTGATAACACCTTATATTGTCACTTATTTATCCTTAATCTAAGGCTTTATACCACTTGGAATAATAAAAGGTGATGAGATTTAGGTTTTCTTCAAAATAGTACTGTTTTCACTTAATTTAGATCTCTAAGCAACAGAACTGGCTTTGCTATAAAATACCAGCATCATGTAATATCAGCTCAGCTTTTTAAGAATTATTTCTCTCTCTGGAGTGTGTGTGTGTGTGTGTGTGTGTGTGTGTGTGTGCGCGCGCGTACGTGTGCTGTGTTGTAAAGGCCTGAGGTTCACGTCTGGTGTCATCCTCAATCATTTTCCACCTTGGTTTTGAAACAGTCTCTCAATCAAACTGGAGCACACTGATTTGGCTATACTGAATATCCCAGAAAGAACCAAGATCCTCCTGTATGTGCCCTCCCCATACCAGTGCTAAAATTACAGGTACACCATAATATCCAGTTTTTTATGTGTGTCTTGGGAATCCAAAATCAGGTTCTCAGGCATGTGTGATAAGCACTTTACTAACCGACCATTCTCTTAAGCTGCTGGACTCCGTTTTAATCCACACATCACATGTTAAAAGGAAATTGAATTTCCTCTAGTATTTTTCCATTTGTGTTACATTCATTTTACTAATTTCAGGTGAAGAAGTCACTTGTGCCAGGGAAGACACGCATACAGTATAAAGGAAACACATCCATAGAAGCAAGAAAGACAAGTACCATAATAGAAAACAGTGGTATGCCTGGACAATCTATCACAGGCAGAAATAAAAATGTTGAAAAGACAGAAAGGAGGACATGAGAATATTAGGCTTGAAAATAATCACTCAAAAGTTTGTTTCATTTATACCATCTCCTATATCCTCTTTCCTGAAATGAGACTAGAATACACAGTCAGCCAAAGTGTAGAGAATCACCCTGAATTTGTAATGGAAATATCAGGTGGGAAAAACTAAACTTTCCATCACACAACCAGGTTTATCTGTACATGCTTGAACTACCGGCACTTGGTACGCAGAGAAAGGAGAATCAGGTATTAGGAGACAACCCTGGCTATAAAGGAGAATTGAGACTTCCGTGGACTACATAAAAGCCATTCCTCAAGAAACAAGCAAGGAAAACAAAACAAACAAAAATGAAAGAAATAGCCAAACCTAACCAAATCCAAGTGGGGAAGTGATATGCCAAAGGTAGGTAATGACAATTAAAATTAGAACATAAATCCCTTGAAGAGTCAAAAGTCATGCTAATCTACCATTATAACAGGGCTGGAAAAGGATTGCAATTTCTTCAGCAAATCTCTGGCGAGTCTTCAGAAATATCTAAAGTTGTAACTGGGGGGGGGGGGTCGCACTGGACTTTCTTCCAGGGAAAGAGTCTGATATTGTATCTTGAAGCATTTAAATCTACATATGCTTACGTACTGGCTTTTGTTGCAATTTAGAGAAATTGTAACAGTCATCTGCAAAGAAAACAGAGCTCACCCAGGCTCAAACTATAAACAGAACTATCTGTTTTTACAAACACCTGGCACCTATTCCTTATTTACTTATTTATTTGATATGGGGCAAGCAGTGGACCAGATGTTACCAAAAAAGTATTGAGGAGCCTTATCCAGGACAAAGGGCCCAGACCCTGAGATTTTTCTTGGAAAATCTGCCACACTGATAGAAGCTAGGCACATTTCAGCAGCTGCAAGGACATATCCGAGGTCCTGTGTGTCTCCCAATTTCTGGTGTTAGCTGTTTATAAACCATGCCTCAGTGGTAAAAGAAAAAGGACTCTGGCTTTTGAGACTCATCTGCCCATGTTTTAAGAGCACTGGGTTTTCCATCATTCATTTAAAAAATCCTTCTTGCAGATCCTGCCTAATTTTCATTTGTCATTTGGTTCTCTTCTAATTTATGAAAATTACAAGACTTCTTGAAATCATTAGTTAAAAGAGGTGGTTGTCCTTTGTGCTTTTTGGTGTAGGAGGTCATTCTGTATTTGTGTTGCTTTCATTGGTGGAAAAAAGAAACTGCCTTGGCCTTGATAGGGCGGAACTTAGATAGGCGGGGAAAAGAGAACTGAATGCTGGGAGAAAAAAGGCAGGCAGAGAGAGCAGCCATGGAGTCTCCAGAGTCAGGCATGCTCCATCTTTCCCGGTAAGCCACAGCCTCGTGGTAAACACAGATTAGTAGAAATGGGTTAGATCAAGATGTAAGAGTTGGCCAAGAAGAGGCTAGATATAATGGGCCAAGCAGTAATTTAATTAATAAAATTTCTGTGTGGTTATTTTGGGTGTAAGCTAGCCAGGCGGCCAGGAGCCAGGCGGCTGGGACAAAAAAACAGGCCCTCACTCCGTACTACAGCTTTTGGCACCCACTTGTAAAGAGGTTTGAGAGAAATCTGGTATATTTTCTTTCTTGTCATTTGGAGGTTCTTTTGAGCCATTTGAATGTGTCTGAAAGAAAGATTTGCATTCCTGTCATTTGGGGGGGGATTCTTTGGAGATTTTGAATTCTTTTTCTTCTGTAATTTGTCTGAGAGTGAAATCTTGTTTCTAGTAGAGAATGGAGTGTGCGTGTGTGCGTGTGTGTGTGTGTGTGTGTGTGTGTGTGTATAGTTTCTGGTTTACAATGTAAGGCAGGGACGCCTGCCGGAAAAGATTTGACTGTCAGGATGCCTGATCCCTAGGGAAAAATTACTTATAGGAAGTTGAGAGATATTTCTATTATATGAACTCTCCAGCCTAATGGGCTACTCATTTCTGACAGCCCAAGAATAATCTCCCTAGAAAACTTGGTTCCTGATGGAGACCTAGAAACTGGTGCCTGTGAGGACCTTTTTTTAGAACTGTTCTGGCTTCAGTGTCTGGGCTTTGTCACCTCCCCCGCCCCAGCCTGTAAGTGTGTCTATGAACATATGCATGTGCACAGAGGACAGAGATCAACATCAGTTATTTTCCTCCATTGTTGGTCACTTTTTTTAAAAAAAAAACAAGGTCTCTAACTGAACCTAGATCTTTTTATAAACCAGCCTGCCTCCATCTTAGGCTTCAAAGCTACCTTATGGTAAAGACAATTTAGATTCGTTCCTTTTTTGATTAAATTTGTTTCTCAAGGACTGAGCTATGTCCCCTAGTCCCCTGCAACCTTACTGTTCTGTACTGCTTATTCCAGGAAACCTCAACTATGCCTTTGTTTCCAAAGGTTATTATGACTACGTATTGTTATGAACACCTCGTCATTGTTATAATTATGCTGGCCTGCCCTGTCACCTGGGTACCCTGTCCCTTTAAAAGACAAACTCTGCCCACTCTCAATCTCCCCCTTCCTGCCAAGGCAAGTTTGTCTCCATGGTCTCTTCCTTTCTCTCTCATTGTCCATTCTTCTTCTGAAGAGGCAGCCTCTGACTCCTTCCCTCCCTCTTCTTCCCTCTCTGTCCCCTTCTCTCTCTCTCTCTTTCTCCCATACCCTCTTACCCTTATACCCTCCTAATACCCACTAAATAAACTCTCCATACTCGAGCTCTCTCCGCATGGCGTATCTGTCTGTCTCTCACCCGACTGGAGTCTCCCTCCCACAATGGGACCTAGCAGGGTCACCAGCTCCATAAATCATAACAGTCATCACCACCTGTTTTTCGTTTTGTTTTTTGAGACAGGGTTTCTCTGTGTAACAGCCCTGGTTGTCCTGGAACTAGCTCTTGTAGATCAGGCTGGCCTCGAACTCACAGAGATCTGTCTGCCTTTGCCTCCCAAGTGCTGGGATTAAAGGCATGCACCACCACCACCCGACATGACCATCCGTTTTCATGTCCACCTTGCAAACATGTCTTTGTTTCAGAAGTTTATTATTACCAACTTTTTACGCTTATTTTCTGCTTCTGTAACCCTATTTGCCTGCCAAAAAAAATCTATCAGATAAATTTTCAGTATTAAATAATTACCTTAAGTTGAGTTGGTCAGTAATAACTTGTGACAATATAACGTTTTCTCAAATGTCTCCATGTGGCCCATAAAAAGTACTTAATACAGTCTATTTGGTGCACAGGAATAGCAGACAACTCATATTAGAGCAGGAAAAAGGAAAGTAAATCATCAACCCTGCCTGGTTTGGTAATAATAAAGCCTGGCATTACCAGGAGGCAAAGGCAAGAAAAGGCAATTGAAGGCCAGCCTGTGCCATACTATCAGTCCCTGTAAAACAGTGTCTAAAAAAGATATAAAACACAAGAACAATCAAAGTCTTAATTTCTGAAGCTTTGTTCAGAAGTGAGGAGGGCAAATTAAGTTGCGAGAATGCTTATCCAGCTTGATAAAGTCCTGAATTTGATACCCAGCACAAAATAATATCAGGAAATATAGCACTGGCTGGAATCCAGGTCACCCCAGGCTACATCACTTCATTCAGTGAAACATAACTTGGGTTAGGTGAGACCTTGTCTCAAAAACTATACCACATTTACTAAAAATCTTAATTTTAAAAATTTGCTTTTATGTGGTTTTTGAGACTACATCTTCCTTGCTCCTATTATTTCCTATTTTGGCACTCTAATTTCTGCCGTACCATGTCTCCAATTTATAGGGTTCCTAGATATTATACAAGAAGTCCTTGGGATACAGGTTCAAGCTTCAGAGAATAGGAACAGCATGTTGGGTGGCAAGAGGAATCTGTACAAATGGCTGGAATAGGGCAATGACTGGGAGCCACGGCGAAGGGGGCAAGATGAAGCAATGGCATGGTCTGCCATTAGTCACTATTACTACAAAAATCTAAAGAAAATCACCAACTAAATGTCTGTTTTACTACTTTAGCTTCCTAGATCCCCAGAAAGCTACCTCTGGACTTTCACCCCAAGGTCACGAGGGTCGGGACTCAGCAAGAGGCTTTAATCCCAGCACTTGGGAGGCAGAGGCAGGCAGATCTCTGTGAGTTTGAGGTCAGCCTGGTCTATAGAACGAGTTCCAGGACTGACTCCAAAAGCTGCGCAGGGAAATCCTGTCTAGGAAACAAAAGGCGGGGGGGGGGTTTGATGTCATTTGAAAACAACTGCCGTTTTAGTCTCTGCCTCATTCATCCCCACATAATTTTTGCAGTTTCCCTTGTAGAACAGAGGGGTGAATGAAGGACAAGGGACCCAGGGCCAGAAAGGGTGAAAGATTTTTCTCTGGTGAAGACCACAGGAGAGCCAGAGTGCAAAGCCTCTCCCCGGGAATGGTCACCACCGCCAGGCACCATTTCCTGAAGCCTGTGTGATGCTAAGACCTCCCAGGCAAGATCCTTCCCGACTACTGAGAAACAGAAACTTAAGTAATAGATGTTATGACTCAAATGGACTTAACAGACATCTGTAGAACATTTCACCCAAACACAAAAGAATACACATTCTTCTCAGCACTTCATGGAACCTTCTCTAAAATTGACCACATGCTTGCTAACAAAGTAAACCTCAACAGAAACCAAAAAATTGGAATAGCCACCTGTATCGTATCAGATCACAATGGCTTAAAGTTAAAATTCAACAACAACACAAAATACAGAAAGCCTACAATATCATGGAAACTGAACAATTCTCATCTGAATTTCCACTAGTTCAAGAAGAAAGACAATAAAGATTTCCAATGATTCAACAAAAAATGAAAGCACAACATACCCAATCCTATGGGACACTATGAAAGCAGTGTTAAGAGGAAAGTTCATAGCACTAAATGCCTACATAAAGAACCTGGAGAAATCGCACAGTAGCAACTTAACAGCATACCTGAAAACTCTAGAACAAAAAGAAGAAAACCCAGGAGGTGTAGACGACAGGAAATAATCAGACTGAAATACATAAAAGAGAAACAGAGAAAACAATACAAAGCATCAATGAAACAAAGAGAAGGTTCATTGAGAAAATCAGTAAGATAATCAAACCATTATCCAAACTAACCAAAAGGCATAGACAGAATATCCAAATTAATAAAAACAGAAAGGAAAGGAAAAACATAACAGTAGATACTGAGGAAATCTAGAGAATCATTTGGTAACACTTCAAAATCCTGTACTTCACAAAACTGGAAAACCTAAAAGAAATGGACAATTTTCTGGATAAGTACAACTTACCAAAATTAAATTCAGAACAGATAATCAACTTAAATAGACCTGTACCCCCTAAGGAAATTGAAGCAGTCATTAAAAGTCTCTTAAGTATAAAAAGCCCAGGACCAGATGGTTTCAGCTCAGATTTCTTCCAGAATTTCAAAGAACTAATGCCAATACTTCTCAAATTGTTCCACGCAGTAGACACAGAAGGAACATTGCCAAATTCTTTTTATGAGGATACAACTACCCTGACACCCAAGCCACATAAAGACTCAACTAAGAAAGAGAAGTACAGACAGATCTCCCTCATGAACATTGATACAAAAATACTCAATAAAATACTGGCAAACTGAATCCAAGAACACATCAAAAAAAAATCCACCATGACCAAGTAGGCTTGATCCCAGAGATGTAGGGATAATCCAACATACGAAAATCTATCAATGGAAACCATCATATAAATAAACTGAAAGAAAAACCACATGATCATCTGATTAGATGCTGGAAAAGCCTCTAACAAAACCCAACTCCCATTCATGATAAAGTTCTTGGAGAGATCAGGGATACAAGGAACATACCTAAACATAATAAAAACAATGAACAGCAAGCCAACAGCCAGCATAAAACTAAATCGAGAGAAACTCAAAGCAATCCACTAAAATCAGGAACAAAACAAGGCTGTGCACTCTCTCCATGTCTATTCAGTATAGTATTCGAAGTTCTAGCTAGAGCAATGAGACAACAAAAGGAGATAAGGGAATACAAACTGGAAAGGAAGAAGTCAAACTTTTGCTATTTGCAGATTATATAATAGCATACATAAGTGACCTCAAAAATTAGACAAGATAAATCCTACAGCTGATAAATACCTTCAGCAATGTGGTGGGATACAAGATTAACTCAAGCCGGGCGGTGGTGGCGCACGCCTTTAATCCCAGCACTCGGGAGGCAGAGGCAGGCGGATCTCTGTGAGTTCGAGGCCAGCCGGGTCTACAAGAGCTAGTTCCAGGACAGGCTCCAAAGCCACAGAGAAACCCTGTCTCGAAAAACCAAAAAAAAAAAAAAAAAAAAAAAAAAAAAAAAAAAAAAAAAAAAAAAAAAAAAAAAAAAAAAAAAAAAAGATTAACTCAAAAAAATCAGTAGCCCTCCTATACACAAATGATAAACGGGCTGAAAAAGAAATTAGGGAAACATCACCTTTTACAATAGCCACAAACATCATAAAATATCTTGTGGTAACTTTAACCCAATAAGTGAAAGGCCTGTATGTCAAGAACTTTAAGTCACTGGAGAAAAAAATTAAGATATCAAAAAAAAAAAATGGAAACATCTCCCATGCTCTTGGATAGGTAGGATCAAAATCACTGGAAAAAAGAACGCTTCTTGAACAAACAGTGCTGGCATAACTGGATGTTAACATGTAGAAGAATCTAAATAGATCCATATCCATCCCCATTCATAAAACTCAAGTACAGGTGGATCAAACACCTCAACATAAATCGAATTACACCGAACCTCATTGAAGAGAAAATGTGAAGGAACCTTGAACATAATATAACAGCAGTAGCACAGACACTGAGGGCAACAAATAATAAATGGGATTTCCTGAATCTGAGAAGCTTCTGTAAGGCAAACGACATGGTAAATGAAACAAAACAGCAGCTTAAAGACTGGGAAAAGATTTCCACCAACTTCACATCTGACACAGGACTGATTGTTGTGGCATTTCACTTGTATTTTAATAAATAAGTCTGCCTGGAAACAAGAGAGTAAAACAGCCCCACTGGTCAGCCTTACTACCAGGCAGTGGTACCACACACCTTTAATCCCAATAGCCACATTAGTTGTCATAGAAACAAGGTGGGGCATGCCTTTAATCCCAGAACTAGAGAGAATTATAAAACAGGAGACAGCTCAGACACAGTCTCATTCTGAGATTCCTGGAGGCAAGATCCCCGTTTCAGACTGAAGTAGAGGTAAGAGCCAGTGGCTAGTTGCTTTGCTTTTTGGATTTTCAGGTTGAACTCCAATTTCTGACTCTGAGATTTTAATAATTGTGCTTCGACTGATCTCCAAAATACATGAAGAACTCAAGGAACTAGGCATTAAAATACCAAATAATTCAACTAAAAATGGGGTACAAATCTAAACAGAGAATGTCAACAGAAGAAACTCAAATGGCTGAAATACATTTAAGTGATTGCTCAACATCTTTAGCCATCAGGAAAATGCAAATCAAAACAACTCTGAGATTCCATCTTACACCTGTCAGAATGGCTAAGATCAAAAACACTAATGACATCTTATGCTGGAGAAGATGTGGAGTATGGACACCACCTCTCAACTGCTTGTGGGCATACAAAAATGTACACACGCTTTGGAAATCAGTATGGCAGTTTCTCAGAAAATTGGGAATCAATCTACCTCAAGACCCAGCAATACCACTCTTGGGCATATACCCAAAGATACATGATCATACCACAAGGACATTTGCTCAACTATGTTCACAGCAGCATTATTTGTAATAACCAGAACCTGAAAACAACCTAGATGCCCCTCAACCAAGGAATGTATAAAGAAAATATGGTACATTTACACAATGGAATATTATTTAGCAGTAAAAAAAATGACGTCTTGAAATTTGCAGGCAAATGGATAGAACTAGAAAAAAATCATCCTGTGGTAACCCAGACATAGAAAGACAAATATGGTATGTACTCACTCATAAGTAGATATTAGATATAAAGAAAAGGAAAACCAGGCTACAGAACCACAACCCCTGAGAAGCTAGGTAACAAGAAGGGCCATGGGAGAGACATGCATGGATGCCCCTGGGAAGGGGAAATAGGTAAGATCTCCTGAGTAAATTGGGAGGGTGGAGGAGTGGTGAGGGAGGCATAAATGGGCAGGGAAAACATGAGGAACTTGATGGTTGAGTTGGGAAAGGGACAGAGAGGAAGAGCAAGGAAAGAGATCTTGATAGAGGGAGCCATTATGAGGTTAGGGAGAAATCTGGTGCTAGGGAAACTCCTAGGAATCCACAAAGATCACCCCAGCTAAGAGTCTAGCAGTAGTGGAGAGGGTGCCTGAACTGGCTTTCCCCTATAATCAAATTGATGACCATTCTAATTTTCACCATAGAATCTTCATCCAGTAACTGATGGAAGCAGATGCAGAGATCCACAGCTAAGCACTGGGCAGATCTCCCAGAGTCCAGTTGAAGAGAGGGAAGAGGGATTATATGAGCAAAGGGGTCAAGATCATGATAGGGAAACCCACAGAGGCAGCTGACCCACGATAGTGGGAGTTCACTGATTCTGTACTGATGGGGAAACTGCATAGGACTGAACTAGGCCCTCTGAATGTGGGTGACAGTTCTGCCGCATGGGCAGTCTGTAGGCTCACTGGCTGTGGGACCAGAACTTATGCCTAGTGCATGAACTGGCTTTTTTGAGTTCATTCTCTACAGAGGAACACCTTGCTCAGCCTGATACAAGGGGGAGGGGCTTGGTCCTGCCTCAACTTGAAATGCCAGCCTTTGTTGACTCCCCATGGGAGGCCTTACCTTTCTAAGGAGTGAATGGGGGATTGGGGAGAAAAGTTGGAGGAATGGGAGGAGGGGAGGGAGGGGGAACTGTAGTTGGTATGTAACATTTTAAAAAAACTTTTAAATAAAAAATAATAAAGGAATGAAAGAATGTGATCATTACTATTTGTCTCTAAATACTACTTTTATGTTTTCTTTTCTAATTTTTCTTTTTAATTTTAAGTATATGTGTATGAGGTTTATTTTGCTTTCATATGCCTGTGCAGTCGAGAAGAGGATAGAAATCCCTTGGAAACTGGAGATAACAAAGATTTGTGAGCCAAGTGGTGCTGGGAATCAATCTATGTTCTGTGAGGGAACAGCCCAAAGTTCTTAATTGCTGAGGTGGTTCTCCAGCCCCCTATATAGCATGTGTGCATATGTGTGTGTGTGTGTGTGTGTGTGTGTGTGTGTGTGTGTGTGTGTGTGTGTGTGCATATGTGCATGTGTAGAGGTGACGGCTAGAGGTTAACATTGGTGTCTTTTTAATTTGCTTTCTGCCTTAGTGTTTGACACAGGGTGTCTCACTGAAGCTATGGATCACTCATTTAATCAGACCTAGTGTTCAAAAGGCCTAGGGATTCTGCTGTCTCTACCATTTCAAAATTGTTATTATAGAGCCACTGCCCCCGGCACTCAAACTCAGATCCTCATCCTTCCACAGGAAGGGTCTTGGCAACTGATTTAACCTTGTTTGAATCTTAGCTAACTTACTGACCTAAGTATACATTTTGGTTTTTATTTATATAAATTTTAAAGACAGTCTCATGTAGCCCAGTATTTCATTAAACTCTTTGTATAATTGAGGCTGACAGTTAAATCCTCACACTCCTGATGTGATAACAGGTCAATATTTTAAAGACAACTTGTTTTGACCAATGGTATAACCCTGCTTTGTCTACTGAAAGAGGGTGAAGTAAAACAGGAATGGTTGGTACATTTAATATAACATTCAGTTGTTATGTTTTTGTGGCAGTCCCAGGGCTTTGAATATGTTAATCAAACATTCTAAGACTGGACTAGATAACCAGTACTTTTAAGTTATCTGAGACAGGGTGTTTGTTCTGGAGGTGAAGATGGTCTTGTAGGTTTAATCCTCCTTGCTCTGCCACCAGAGTACTGTGATCACAGCATATGTTATCCTGCCAGCTTTATGCTGCTCTGGGGATCCAAACAATGTATTTTATGAATGTGAGGTACAAAACTATAAGCACAGCCCAGGCTTTCCCTCTTTTCAATTTTTAAAAAGTATCTTATTTGGGGGCTTAGGGAGGGCTTGAACTCTCAATTACCTTGCCACAGCCTCTAGAGAAGCAAGGGTTACAGGAATGTGATAGATACCACACTCAGCTACATACTACATACTAAAGGATCTTTAAAAACAAGTGTGGTTGTTAATTTTCATTTCAGCTTCTACGTGGTTCCAAAACTTTGTATTGTTGTGGTACAAAGGTCCTTTTGCCCACACAGCACAGGGGAACCAGGAATCTTAAATGCTCAAGGGGCCTCTCCTCAGAGGAAGAAATACCTTTTCTGCCCAGAAGGCTGGGATTGGATATTTCTAGTGTCCTGGTGACTTTATTGCTATCTATGAAGTCAGATGGTCACCCAGAATGTTTATCCAAGACTTTTCCCTAACTAAACCATTATCTTTAGCTCCCAGTTAGTAGAACCCATCCTTAGTGTGGTGTAACATACTTTATGGCCCTCTGTGCGGATTCAGTCAGATACAGCACTAGATTCTAAGCCTTTTAGCCATATAGCCCATTCTCATGCCACATGTATTGTGTAAAGGAGTTCCCAAACAGTCACATCTTAAGCTTTAGTGTGCACCTGGAATTAGAATGATTATTGCCTCAAAATCTGGACTGGGAGTGCGTATTGTCTGGAAACTTTCCCCCAAATTGTACTGGGTTTTAAATATGCTGACAATAAACCAGTATGAGGAGTAGGGTCCCAAAAGCCAGTAACAAGTGCAGCATCGTACTTGGAATACTTGTGAATATGATACGAAGTAGTTTAGAAATTCTAAGTACTATACTTTAATGTAACATTAAAGGAATGTTGACTCTGTTGAGCTCTGTGTCATAGTGCATGTTTAGTAAGCATGAGAGTTTAACCCCCAGGATGACACACTATAAAGATAATATACTCAATGGCTCGAAGACATAGTGGCACACAAATATAATGAGACTGGTACAGGAAAATTAGGAGTTACAAGCAACCCTCAGCTACAGAATCAGTTCAAGCCCAGGCAGTAATACAACAAAAAGCAAATAAATAATGTACTTCAGATGCATGTTTTTTTCTCAATTTTTCATTCCTTTTTGAATGTAAAGTACATTTAAAATTATTTCCTACTCAGTTGATTTTAATTAATGTTTACAATGTTGAAACTGTTGTCTGGATAATATACTACTTGAAGGAAACGCTGAGTTATACTATTGTCTCAAGGTGATGCCATAAGGTGCAGGTGAGATGACTCAGTGATAGGTGTGCCTGGCAACAAGCCTGACAACCTAGATCCCACATAATGCAAGGAGAGATTGAGTGGAGTTCACAGAAATCTACATACACAACTAAAATGAATAAATGTAAAATCCAAAAGATACATAGGACAATTAGCATTCCAACAATTCCACTCTATAATGAAAGGGACTTGGCAGGTATCAAGGCAGGGAAGTGAACTATGAAGAGGCGATGAAGAAAACTCAGCTCAGACAGACTTCGTCAACCTTGGGTATCCTTGCCAAGCCTTCTTAATGCTTGGGGAGGTATTTAGTCTTACTGCAACTTGATATGCTATGTTTAATTGATATCCATGTGGGCCCTGCTCATTCCTGAACAAAAGTGGAACACTGAATTCGGGAGTAGGATCAGGGCTGGGATGTGTGGGGGAGAGACTGGGAGAAGAGGAGGGAGGGGAAACTACAGCCCAGATGCAAAATAAATAAATATTTTTTGAAAGCACATGTTAGAAGCAAAAGAATGAAGAATTTATTGTCATCATCTACTACACTGGGCAATGAAGGCAATGAATGTTAAATGAGACTCTTTCTTTAAAACCAAACCAAGCAAATGAAATCATTACATGCATGAAAGAGCCTTGCATGGTGGCTTATATTTGGAATCTCAGAACTTAAAAATTGAGGCAGAAGGATTGCATTTTGATGCCAGTCTTGGTTACATACTGAGTTTCAGGACAGCGTCAGCTACATTGTGAGAGCTTGTATCAAAATCCAAAAGTTATCCCTGAACCTTCTGTTGCAATGGCCCTGCCCCTACAGTGGCAGATATCCACTGCACAAGTGCAGGTCAAGGAATTCAGAACAGGTAAGAGTCCCATCTGCTGCCTGAATACTACCACTTCCTGAGTGGGAGATCAAAGACCTAAGACTGACACCCACCTCCACACATACCCTATGAAAGCCCAGACCTGCCTCTGGCTGCTACTCTCCGTCCTGACACCGCTGTGTACCCACAGCTCAAGTGCAGGCCACACTAGTTAGAAGAACAGATACCCTGCTAGACGAAAGGCCACACTAGCTACGAGAAGTCCAGAACCCAATTCTGATGGAAATTCCTTGGTAAGTCAGAGGTCATGCTAGCCAATGAGAATACATACCACAAACACCAGAAGACCGAAGAAAAAAGAGAAACCAAAGAACAATATACATATCCAATGAAAGCAAACTCAGAAATTAATCAATAGACCTATATTAATCCAGAAACCAGATGCCTAGATGCCAGTATCAGACCACACGCACCACCACTCAGGGTAATAAGGAATCACTAAAGCAGAGCTGTAGTACTACAGGAACCCCAGAAACTTCCAACACAGTTGAAGCATAAGAAAACAAACATATAAGCAAATTTGTGACAATGATAGAGTTTGTTAAAGGGGAAATTAATAAATCCCTTAAAAAATTATATTGTTCCTTGGTTTCATTTCTTCTTGGGAGGGGAGAAAAAGCAAGGGAGCCTGGGCAAATGGTTTGAAACCATGGCTGGGGGGACAACTGGAGTCAGTGACAGGGCAGGAGGTATCATGGTTTCTACAAATAACCAAACAAACCCACCAACCAGATGTCCGTTCTGTGTCTTTCTGGCACTGCCATAAATATATCCTTAGGAAGGATACCTTGGGCTCCAGCTGTGCGGTTCATGGGTCAGAACTCAGTGAAGGGCTTCATGTCGGGAAAAGAACCAGTTTTGCTTCCTGCCCCTTTCAACAATCATTTTGGGCTTTTTCAAGACAGGGTTTCTCGGCATAACAGTTCTACTGTCCCGGAACTCCCTTTGTAGACCAGGGTGGTCTCAAACTCACAGGAACTCACAGAGATACCCCTGCCTCTGCCTCCAGATCGACGACGCGCATGCGCACAGTCCACCCTCCTCAGCAGCCGCCTCTGCCGCCTCTGCCGCCCTTTTTTTTAATCCCCGTATTTTTTTTTTTTTTTTGCAGTTTCCCTTGTAGAACAGAGCAGCGGATGAAGGACAAAGGACCAAGGGCCAGAAGGGATGGAAGATTTTTCTCTGGTGAAGACCACAAGAGATCCAGAGGGCAAAGCCTCACCCCGGGATTGGTCACCACAGCCAGGCGCCATTTCTGAACGCTGTGTGGTACCTAGACCTCCCCTGCAAGAGCCTTCCCGACAAGTGGGGACCCCGAGGAGGGAGAGGGGCCCAGATGTTACATTCATAGAGACATAAGTAGAAAGAGCCAGTTACCCTCACGGTTCGCCATCACGCTGCCACCTCGGTGCGATTCCAAGCCACCTCAAACAGGAGTGCGCTCCATGCGCGGGAATCACTTCCTCAGACTGGTGCTCTCCGCAATTGGCTAACGGCGCCCTCCAATAACTGCCCTTCCCTGCACTGTTGCCAAGGCTCAAAGGGCAGGATTTAGTTTAGGCCACTCAGCACCAGGCCTCCATCAGGAAGGAGGGGCGGGCTTTTCAAAACAGGGTTTCTCTGTGTAGTCTGGCTGCCTGGGAACTCACCAGACTAGCCTAGAACTAAGAGATTCACCTATCTCTGCTTCCTGAGTGCCCGAGATTTCAGACCTTTTCCACCAGTGGCAGGTCACATATGTTTTTCATTTTTTATTTTAATTAAAAAAAATGTTTTTAGCTTGGTTACTGTAGTGTTTGAGCCCTTTAATGCCAGCATTTAGGGGCAAGAAGCAGGCTGATCTCTTTGAGTTTGAGGCCAGCCTGGACCACAAAGCAAGTTCCAGGACACTAGGGCTGTTACACCGATAAACCCTCTCCTGAAGAGCCAGATTAATAATAATAATAATAGTAGTAGTATTAATAATAATATATGAACAGTAGTAAAAATTGACAAGATTAGTAATATAATATAAAATGTACTTCATATTCAAGTAAGGATGAGGTAAAAGGGAGAAATGTGTCCATTTGAAGTACATTATTAATTTTATTTTTGTTTTATTTCTGTTTTTTTCCCATATTCTTTTATTTTTTTCTCTTCAAAAAAAAAAAGAATTTACATTTCCTCCCCTTCTCCCAGTCTCCTCCCCCTCCCCGGCTCCAGCTGCTTCCTTAGAAGAGGGCATGGTGCCCAGCCCTGTGGGAAGTCCAAGGCCCTCCCCCCTCCATCCCGTCCTAGGAAGGTGTGCATCCGAATCGACTAGGTTCCCAAAAAGATAAAACGTGCAGAGGAGATAGGTCTTAGTGTCATTGTTGATGGCTTCTCATTCTGCCCTCATTGTCAGCCACATTTAGAGAGTCCAGCTTGATCATATGCTCATTCAGTCCCCGTCCACCTGGATTTGGTGAGCTCCGATTAGATCAGGCACACTGTCTCAGTGGGTGGTCCAGCCCTTCACGGTCCTAAATTCTTTGCTCATCTTCTCCCACCTTCTGCTCTTCGACTGGACCTTGGGAGCTCAATCCATTGCTCTGGTGTGAATGTGGTTCTCTGTCTCTATCTCCATCCATCGGATGAAATTTTTATGGATGTGATCAAGATATTCATCAGTGTGACTATGGGACAATGATAGTTCTGGCACCCTCTCCTCCCTCTACAGAAGGAACTCAGAAGTCAAAGGTCGAGGTGAAATTCTTCTCAGTAGCAGAGGCTGAATAGCAAGTAGCTAACCTACTCTCCTAGCTTACCTTTCTTCCAAATAACCAGCACTCCTCTGTTTAGCCTCCAATTTAAGAACCCTAGCTATATATGGTTCCTCCCTACCACTTCCTGTCAGCTAGTTCCTTGCTCAGCCTCCTGGCAGTGTGTTAATTTTATTTAATCAAACAAATGTGACCTATCTTTGGATCATTAAACAAATATTTTGCAACATTAAAAAAGTAACATACATCAAATTAATATTCCACAATAACACATATCAGTGTTGATACTCTCAAATGCCAGAAATGTGGTTCTGATCCACTGGACCTGCTGGTACAGAACATGTGTCCCTTGTACATATAAAGAGGGAACAAGATCATTTCTATTTGGCTCTAAATTGTACTCTCTTTTATCTTTTTTTTTTTACTTATTTTTTAATTTTACATTTTGGCACAAAGTAGTTGTGTTTTTCTTCCATGTATGTCTGTGAATGAAGTATGTGCATGGTGCCTGTGCAGTCTACAAGAGGGCTGTAACCTGGAATTACAGAGGCTTCTTTTCAGTTTCCTATTTATTTGTGTGTGTGTGTGTGTGTGTGTGTGTGTGTGTCCCCATCATTGCCGGAGCTCCTCAAATCAAGAAACTGGTTTCAGATACACTGTTCCTGGAGTCATAGAAGATATTGAGTGACCTGACTGGGGTGCTGGGACCCAAACTCTGGTAATCAGCAAGACAGTACCAATCATTACTTCTGAGCCCCCCTTCCACTCCACAAAAAAACTTTCATAATGTTAAGTGGAATCTTAAGTGTGATTGTTTTGAGGAGGCAGATAAAAATCTAATGTATGCATTTTGATAGGTGAATGTGTATTTACTGCTGTTGAATGAGTCCATACAAAATGTGTGTGAATCAGAGTGGCAACATGAAGCAGGGGAATCCCACGAGTTCCTGTTGAGGACCGAACTTGAAAAAAAATACCTCTTACCAGGGTAGAAGAGTGGGGATTTAGAAATATTAGTAAAGAATACAAAGATACATGTGAAAATAATAAAATAAAAGCCATAGAACAGTACTGGGAGGGCATTCCAGTCAATACTGAAATCGCCTGCATTCAATTTTCCATACACATTTATACCCCAATACAAAAGGGGGCGAAGGCCACAAAAGACTTTTTTACATGATACAAAGGACAACTCAGATAATCGCTTTAACACTTTGAGATATCAAGTAATTAGCACTCTGTTGTTTAGGCAGTGAAGCACCCTAGACCAAGTCTGCTGTTTTCAGTCACTTCCCAGGTAACCTCATATTACCAAAAAAAGGGAGCAAAAGTATGTGTGCATATCCTGACCATCTATCAGGATGGAATGGATCTACTTGTATGAGCTATCTTAATGTCAAAAAAAGAACAAGTATTCATGTCCTAAATTGGGACATGCAACTATGCTTGTTAACCATTTTGAGCAACCTCTGTACTCCCTGACAGACAAAGTGGAAATAGGTTCACATTTTTGGGCCTCCAGAAGTTTCATGCCTTCTGCAGTGAGTACTGAGATTGTAAGAAACAAATGCAGTAAGTGCTACAAGATGAAGAATCCATTATGGCAGAAGACAGGAGAAAGAGGTAGGTGGCATGGTGAGGGTGCAGTAGTAGATGGGTAGGGATGGGAAATGTCAGTGAGAATGAGTTGAGATAACTAAAATTGGAGCAATGGTGAGGAGAAAGGTAGTGTGAGAATGGGCAGGAGATGAGGCAAAGGAGTGTGATGGGGTAGATATATTATGAAGGAAGGGTGTTGGGGAACATGATATGGTCGGAGTATGGTAGAGAGAGTTGGGGAAGGAAGTTATGATCAGGGAAGACAGTGTTGAAAAGAGGGAGTAGACAGAGGGTGTCAAGGGTCTGAATGTGTTAATTCTTGGACAAAATAGGGAAATGGGTGTTGAGAATTGATAAGTACCTGGGATTGTTGTTTTGATTTGCATTTCTCTGATGACTAAGGATGTTGAACATTTCCTTAAGTGACTTTCAGCCATTTTAGATTCTTCTGTTGAGAGTTCTCTGTTTAGGTCTGTACTCCATTTTTTTTATTGGATGATGTGATCTTTTGGTGTCCAATTTCTTGAGTTCTTTGTATATTTTGGAAATCACACCTCTGTCTGATGTGGGGTTAGTGAAGATCTTTTCCCATTCTGTAGGCTGTTGTTTTGTCTTGTTGACCCTGTCCTTTGCTTTACAGAAGCTTTTCAGTTTCAAGAGGTCCCATTTATTAATTGTTTCTCTCAGTGTCTGTGATGCTGGGGTTATATTTAGTCATCAGAGAAATGCAAATCAAAACAACTCTGAGATTCCGTCTTACATCTATAAGAATGGCCAATATCAAAATCACTGATGACAACTTATGCTGGAGAGGTTGTGGGGAAAAGGGAACACTCCTGCATTGCTGGTGGGAATGCAAGCTGGTACAGCCCCTTTGGATGTCAGTGTGGTGATTTCTCAGAAAATTAGAAAACAACCTTCCTCAAGACCCAATAATACTACTTTTGGGTATATATCCAAAGGATGCTCAATTGTGCCACAAGGACATGTGCTCAACTATGTTCATAACAGCATTGTTTGTCATAGCCAGAACCTGTAAACAACCTAAATGCCCCTCGACTGAAGAATGGATAAGGAAAATGTGGTACATTTACGCAATGGAGTACTACACAGCAGAAAAAAATAATGACATCTTGAATTTTGCAGGAAAATGGATGGAGCTAGAAAACATCATTTTGAGTGAGGTAACCCAGACACAGAAAGACAATGACCACATGTACTCACTCATAAGTGGTTTTTAAACATAAAGGAAAGAAAACCAGCCCACAAATCACAATCCCAGAGAACCTAAACAACAATGAGGACCCTAAGAGAGACTTACATAGATCTAATCTACAGGGGAAGTAGAAAAAGACTAGATCTCCTGAGTAAATTGGGAGCTTGGGATCCTTGGAAGAGGGTTGAAGGGGAGGGAGTAGAGAAAAATGTAGAGCTCAATAAAAATAATAAAAAAAAGGAAAATAAAATAAAAGTGAAATACCACTACAATATTCCAAAGTCAATAAACATTTAATGCCTATAATATTTATTAGCATTTTTATCTAAGTCTTGGTGTTTGTGTCTGAATGCATGTTTAGGACATATGTCTGGCCCACAGAGGCCAGAAGAGGGCTGCTGAACTCCAGTTTAGTTAGAGGTAGGTGTGAGCAGTCTGATCTGAGTGCTAAGAATGAAACTCCAGTACTCTCAAAGAGCACCAAGAACCCTTGATCATTCCACCATCTCTTTATTGTCCAAGTACCTAAGCTAATGGCTGTGTAGATATAGAATTGCAGAGAATACGTGTAGATCAAGAAGGAAATAACTTTTTTATAAAATCTTGAGACAGTAGAAGCAGTTGAAGATGGTAAGAATATTTCTCAGTCAAGTAACTAGTATTACCAGTACAATCTGCAATATCTAGCAATTCTGTGTGCTAACACATTGCCAAAAGTATTTGAAGAGATCACAGATTCAAGTATGGCCCAACTTTCATACTGTATATTATAAATCAGAAACACTTAGAAGACTTACTAAAGCACAACTTGCATAGGTACAGTGGGCCAAACTTGAAATACCAGAAAGGAAGATCCGAATTTGAAGCCACACTAGCCTACAACAGCATCAAAGTAAGTTTGAAAAACTCAATGGCTATAATTTTTTATTTTGTAGGCATATTAATTAACGGAAGACACAAGGAAGTAAAAAGCTACCATTGCCAGGGTGTGATGGTGGGGGAGCTATGGAGAGTGGAATATCAGGATATAAGTAATCTGATCAGGGAAATGGAAAAAGGAGTCTCTAATTACTTGGGAGAAAGTGGAATAAATATAGAAAAAGGAAGGTCCATAGTAGTAAGGATTTTTGGAAAATATATGAGAAATCCCTATTAACTATCTACAAGAAAAAGCAATACGCTCAACTCTCTCTCTCTCTCTCTCTCTCTCTCTCTCTCTCTCTCTCTCTCTGTTTGTCATGAATTTAAACTTTCATGGTACCTACCATAAGGACATGCAAGCTTCCAATGGAGGGACGCAACCAACAGTCTTATCCTTGTATGACACCTATAAAACATGCCAACAATCAAGGGATGGTAAACTTAAGGTACACTTTCAGTAATCATACCTTGACAGTAACCAACAGCTTGCCAATTGGATTTAATACCTCATCAACAAGAGAGAAATTATGACTGGTACTGGAAACCTAGCCAGCTACCCAGGTCCAATGCAGCCATGGATTGTGAACAAGAAACTACAACTACTTTATTAGCTAACCAAACTAATCTCTATTTTTCCCAATTATTTATTTTCCCCCAGATAAATGTAGTCCTCAGATCTCATGCAGAAAAATCCTGTAACAGATGTAGACCCTTACAAAAAAAAAAAAAAAACCACAACCAAAGAAAATGTATAGTTTTGAATCTGACCTTGCTAGTCTTATGTCAACTTGACTCAAGGTAGAGTTATCTGAAAAGGAATGAACTCACTTGGAAAATATTCATCCATAAGATATATCTATAAGGCATTTTTTTAATTAGTCATTGATGGGAGAGGACCAGGCCCACCCCTGGGCCAGTGGTGATCCTGGGTTCTATAAGAAATTAGATTGAGAAAGCCATTGAAAGCAAGCCAGTAAGTAGCACCCATCCAAATGCTCTGCATCAAGTCCTGCCTCCAGGTGCCTGCCATGTTTGAGTCCCTATCCTGACTTCTTTCAATGATGAACAGCAATATGGAAGTGTCAGCCAAGTAAACACTTTCCTCCCCAACTTGCTTTTGCTTACGGTGTTTTGTCACAGCAATAGAAACCCTGGCTAAGCCAGGATCCCTGTCCCAATGGATACATCAACAAACCAACTCTCAAGTCTAAATTTTAGGGAAAATTAGGGAAGAAGGTATGAAAGACTTTGAGAGCCAGAGAAATGGGGAGTTCTCTGTGAGATTTTATCTCCCTGTAATGTAAAAAGCTAAACCCATGAAGTCTCACCAAGCTGACTGCCTTAAATGAGATCTGAACAAAGAAGTCATCATGTATGTGTATGTGTGTGTGACACACAGAGAGATATACATGTATGTATATATTCACACAGACATACACCCATGTACAAACAACTATTCATGAGAAAAAAGGATGATATTTTTAAAAAGAGCAAGGAGAGGTATATGGGAGGTTTTGGAGGGAAAAAAGAGAACGGGAAAATCATGCAATTATTTTTATAATGTCATAAATTAAAACAAATGACTTGGAAGAAATATCAATCCAAAATAAGTTTTAAAACTAAATTTACAAATGAATCTGGCATTATGGTTTATATGTACAATCTCGCACTCAACAATGTTAGGCAGGTAACCTGCCCTTTGAATCCAGTGTGGGCTACCCAATGTGTCTCAGGTGAGTCTCAGCTACATAGTGAGATGTCTACAAAAAAGAAAAGAAAAAGAAATGAATAAATCCATCAATGTTTAAATCTAAATGTAAAAGAAATATTATTAATAAAGGAAATCTATGCTCTCAAATTAGAAATATACCATGAGACTAAAGGAAAAAGATATCAAACTTACGGTGTGAAAATATCAATGATTTTAATGGCAACATTTCTTTAATTCTCTTTAAAAATTGTTCATTGAGTCTCTGTATGCCAAACAACATTATAACATACAATGTTATAGCTGTCATAACATTCAAAAAGTGAAGGGAAAATATTTCTGTTTCTTAGACACTCTATTAGGACTGCTGGAGAGACATCTCTGTAGATAAAGTGCTTACTGGGCAAGCTTTAGAGCCTGAACTGGATCCCCAGAAAACCTGCAACGCCCCTATGTGAGGGCCAACGAGATTGCTCAGTGGTTAAAGGCACTTGGTGCCATATTTGTCGACTTATAGTGGATCCCTGGAACCACCATCATGGGTGGAGAGGACAAACAAACAAGTTGTTCTTTGATCTCCCATGTTCACTATGGCAGGTCACATAATCCCTGAACAAATCAAATAATAGTCAATTTTAAAAATCTTTGAGCCATAAGGGTGTATACCTATAACCCCAGTGTCAAGGATGAAAAAAAATTAGGAGAATCCCTGGGACTCACTGGCAAGACAACCTAACCTAATGGGTAAAACTCAGTCCCAGAAAGAGATTTGTTTCAAAGAAACATGTTGTTAGGTCCTATGTAACTAAACTCAAGGTTGCCCCCTAGGTTTTACATGCACAAACATGTACAAGAATGCCTACATGTTTAAGTGCTGCTGTGTACTCATAAACATGCTCACCACCCTGTACGGACAGACCTGTACACAAAAATTCCATTAGGAAAAAAGCAAAAGAAAATTTCTCAGGTACACAGTATTGAATTGCTAGATTAAATTGAATTGGTATGCAATCGTTTTCTTACAGTAAGAGGTTTTCTCAAGTGTCTCCATGCGGCCTGTCACAAGTCCTCACTGGATCCTTATTTGTGGTCCAGGAACA
This sequence comes from Ondatra zibethicus, assembly GCA_004026605.1. NCBI lineage: Eukaryota > Metazoa > Chordata > Mammalia > Rodentia > Cricetidae > Ondatra > Ondatra zibethicus. Next base: position 2,502 of record PVIU01020695.1, on the reverse strand, counting down.
GCACACAACCCATTTCATACAGGAAAAAACAAAGTAAAGAACCACATAACCCTGCCTGGATTGGAGGCTCACAATAATAAATTCTGGCACTAGAGGGCAGCAAAGGCAGACTAGGAAACTGAAGGCCAGTTTGTGCTGTACAGTGAGACCCTGTATGAAAACATGAGAACAGTCAAAGGTTTGCATTTGTAAAGCGTTGTTTAGAAGTGCGGAGGGCAACTTAGGGCAACTGTCTTAGTCAGGGTTTCTATTGCTTCAGTGAAACATTATGACCAAATTATCTCTGGGAGGAATATGTTTATTTGGTGCACTTCCATAGCACTGGGTGAAGCTAGGGTAGGAACTCAAGCAGAGTAGGAACCTGGAGGCAGAAGCTGATGCATAGGCCATTGAGGGCTGCTGCTTACTAGCTTGCTCATCACGGCTTGTTCAGCCTGCTTTCTTACAGAAATGGTACCAGTTACAATGGTCTGGGCCCTCCCCTATCAAACACTAATTAAGAAAATGCCCTACAGATTGATCTTAAGGAGACAATTTTCTCAGTTGAGGATCCAGCTTCTTTGATGACTCTAACTTTGTAGCCCGTACAAATGACCCCTTCAGCACTGGGCCTTCAACTGCTACTGGGGTTGAACCTTCACCAGTGGCCTCTCCTGGCCTCTCACAGTGCCAAGCCTTAGCTTCTCTCCATGACCCCTTCACGCTTTCAAAATTAGTACAACCTGGGTGCCTCTGAGACTACCAAGTTCAGCTGCCACCACAAGGTAAAAACTTGGACACCACTGGAACACAGCTTCTTTATGCTTTCAGAAAACACTTCCCAGAAGATTTCACCTTAACAATGCTGGTCTCTTCTTAATCACTGCTCATATTTCAGTTCCAGCCATCCAGCCTCAGCTAGCTCATCAAAGCAAAAGGTCCTCATGGGTACTTCTGGTATCCTCTCCATTGCAGGAGGTGTTCAAAACACACACACGAGTACACAACTTATAAAAATATAACTATGTGAGCATTCTGAGTTGGGCATGGTGGTACATTCCTGTGATTTCAGCATTTAGGGGGTACAAGGCAGGAGATTCAGATGTTCAAAGTAGGAAATAATTCAGAAGGTAAAATGTGAACTATAACAGGTAGCTCAAGGAAAATGTGGGCAAACTTTAGTGGGTTTACCTCCAAGGTCTATAACCTCTAGATTACATCGTTTTCTTCACGTGTATTTCTTTATCTATTCTTTCTTCAATTGACGTAAGTATCAATAGTTTTTGCAGGGGTTTTGTTTCCTTGTTTCTATAGACTCTTGAACATCTGTCCTTAAACATGTCTAATTGAGGAGTGTGATGACTCTGGTGAAGACAAACAGCACTGCAACTTTCTTCTACTAATTGACTTGGTCATTGGCCCTTTGCTGAACCCTGAGTGGCTATTCTTTCTGTTTTAGATCACACAACCAGCACAGTTGTACTTTTTTTTGTTTCTCTAGTCAAATCTAGTAAAAACATCTTTTTAGAAATTTTGACAGTCTGCAATGTCAAAAGGGTAAAAAGTCTGTATTTGATTGTATTGAATGAAGGTTTTTGTTAAAATGAAAATATTACAAATACCACATTCCAAATATTTATTACTTAACAATTTCATTTATTCTCAAAGTTTTTTTAAAACATACACACATTACTACTTACCGTTTTCTTTTTCTTTTTTAGAAATAAAAGCCACTGTTGTCTTTATAAGACACAGAATTGTGCTGCTGCTTTTGCTTGCTTAAGAAGGAACTGTACATTACAGCTGCTGGGATAATTTCACAATGGACAGAACAAGTCACAACTCAAAGCAGGACACAAACACAAGTCTCAATGGGAAACAAATGCAAACAAGTACCCAGCTGTGGGGCTCAAGGGACATTTCTCCACCCATGCTGGACTTGAGAGGAATAAAAAGTTTAGAAAATAAAGTGAAATCCAGGGTAGTCACACATGCCCACCACATGGCTGCTAACTGTAACATCATACCCCAATCAGGTTGGACTGTGTGCGCAGGAAATCATTTCAATTTTCCTTATTGGTATGACACCAGAGGACTCAGTTCATTAAGACACATAGTTTTTACTTACACAGTTCTTGGAGACTTTCTGACTTCCCTTTTTAAGGAAAGAAATCAGTCTTCCTTACATCATTCTGTCTTGAGCACATTTTTAACATTCCCCTTTCTGGACTATTGTACAGCAGCCAGAGGTTCTAAGTTAGTAGGAGCAGAGTAAGGGGAGAGCACCAAGCCAGCCTTTATCCTGCCTGAGAGAGAAGGAACTACTTATTGTTTTTTATGGTCAAACATAAATATATATCCAAGTTTGACATAGAAAATTCGATTTTTGTTACAAATAATGTATAAGGCATTTGGATGATTTAAAGAAAATGAAGTTAGAAAGCATTAATAATTGAATACAAGTTTACAAAATGGGATCTTTATAGATCAGGTATAATTTTGTCATGTAATACAAATATATTA
>PVIU01020694.1:0-33394 GCA_004026605.1 Ondatra zibethicus | reverse complement strand
CACCTTCCTAGGCCTGGATGGAGGCAAGAGGGCCTTGGGCTTCCCACAGGGCAGGGTAACCTGCCCTCTCTTAGGACTGGAGGGGAAAAGGGGAGGGGGAGTGGGGAAGCGGGAGGGAAATGGGAGGAGCGGAGGAGGTGGAAATTTTGAATGGTACTATTTATAATGCAATAATAAAAAATTAAATGTGGAAAAAAAACTTAGAGAAATAGGATGGAAAACTGGAGAACATCAGTAACCTCTGCCCTGAGGTCCTGTTCTAGGTTATCAGAGGACTGAAATATCTGTACTTCTATCTTTACGCCATTGCATTTATTTAAAAGTAGGTACTGGTTTTGGAGGAGTAAAGAACCTATTGATGGTGAATTTACAATTTTATTTCTTCAAATTTCTCTCCATGTATACTAAGGAGAAAAAAAAACCTCCCCTCCTCCCTTTTTAAGCCTTAATTCCAAAGTAGGTGAAGTCATTGTCTCAAGGCTGGTAAGACAGCTCTGAAACCTTTTTTTGAAGGCCCTGACCTATTTGGAAATAAATCAAGGCTTCTTTTATGCGGGTTCTTGGTCCTGTTAGGAAAAGACTTAGAAAAGAAAAAAAAATAAACCTCAATGACTTGTTGTTAGTAGAGAATGAGAAAAAAAAATACAGGGTAGGCAAACTTCAAGTCCTGGCAGCTGGTAGGAGAAAGGGATGGGGAAGAGAAGGGAAAGTGATGCCTTCTGGTAGAACTCAAGAAAGCAGACATGTTGAACCCTGCAGGCCGAGAAGCAGCTGCACAATAGAAGGGAGTGAGACTGGCTGGAGGGTGAGAGAAAGGGAGAACTCATTAAGAAAGAAAAGACACTCCCAGAGAAGAAGCAGAGCTGTCTAGAAACATGAGGAGGAAGCTTACAAAGGACAGGGTCACAGAGTGTGTGACCCTCTCTAAGACATTTATATAACATCCACTGCTCTTGCTTTTGTAGGCCACAGGCTTTTCTCAAACATTCTGTGTTCATTACAGGAAGCCCAGATGAGGAATGAGTTTCAGGTTTTCTATGAAAACTTATCAGGAGGGAGATAATTATTCCCCCCACATCCTTAGAGTGCCTTTAGGTGAATCTGCTTTCCTCAGGGCTGATCTCCTGACCTATGACTGACAGGCAAAATTGTATTAACATTTAAGGGAGAGACAGTACTATGCAATGTGCTAATCTTTAGAGCAGATTGGAATATCATATATCCACCAGGTCTTAACTTCCATTCTTTTAACTGCAAGGTAGTATCTTTCCCTTAATGGAACTCAACAAAACTCTGATATGCCCAATTATTCAGAATATTTTAAATTTTAGAGAGAAGCAGCTTTGAAGCTTCTCTTCTAGTGTCCCCAGGAAAATGGCAGATAGGGTATGAGGATAGCGTCTCAATAACTTCCCGGGCCTACTAATACCTCTAGCTACGAGAATTGAAACATGAAAATCCTTTAGGAAATGGGTTTTTAGTCATTCTTGCTACATCCTGAAAGGTAAAAGAAGGATAACTAGAGTCCCGTGTCTTTTAAATCTATCCATCCTGTCTGGACTCTGGCAAAGCAGAATGATACATAGGAGCAAGGACTTCTGTGGCTTCTGGCCAAGATTAAGAATAGAGCTGTTGGTCCCAAAAGTCTTTCAAGTTTCTTGACCAGTGTCTGCCTTATGTTCTCATCAGTTAGATGAAAAAAAAATGTTAACCATCAATTATATCCTAATTCCACAGCTCTATTATTTCATAAAGTCATTTATAAATGAATCAATGAATAGAAAGAAACAAATCAAAATACATGATACCCTCATGAAAATCAGGATGAACTTCATGACATTTTAATTTGAAATAGTAGTTGTAGATTGAAATAGTAGAAGAAGAGGAGGAGAAGAAAGCTTTAGAAGTCCATGTAAACATAGAGGTTTCTGTATTCATGAAGTTGCTCAAAAGGCACTCCATTTGGAGCTTCTTAAAATAGCAATCAAAGCCAAATTTTAATCCCATTAAAAATCACGATAAGGCAATGATAATTGATAAAATTGCAATTCTTACGCATCTCTATTTGTGTAGCACATCTTTCTGGAGCTCCTAAATTTTAATATTCATCGATAACTGCAGGAAGGGATGCTTTTGGACTGAAGTCAGTGGTTCTATTGCAAACGGAAATAAGCCTAGCAGGTATAGCTCACTTTAGAATGCAACTTTTTTCTTGAATATTTAAAATATATTTTTCTCATTCTTTGGAAAACATAAATTGATGTTTTTGTTTTCAGCACTCTTTGTTATTTATATTTTGTTTGTGTTATTTAAATGCTGAGCTCTGTAATAATATGCTAACAGTATGTCATTAAAGGAAATTCTACTGATGAAGAACAGATGGAAGATGTTATCCACCCAAAGGTAGTATGCAAAGCTCAGGAGGTAGAAGGAAGCATGGCTTTTAGTGAAGCACACTGGAGGCAAAACTGGGAAGAATTTGCAACTCTGGAACGGAAAGCCTAAGAGAAGTGCACCTCTTGGAATGAATTTTTTAATGATTTCTCCGTAGAATAAACCTGAATTTAATCTGAGAGTAATCAATAAAACCCTATTTATATCCAAATATCAAGTCCCTGGGCCTTGCCTGTATCACATGATTTCTATGAGAAGCTCAGGATTCTACTCTAAGCCTTTTATTGCTCCACACACGTTTCACCATTCTGGGATGTGTCTGAAATCAGATGCTTTGACCTTCTCTCAAAAACAATAGTATCAGAAACCTCAGTCAATGGCTTCCAAATTTTGTACAATCTGACACAAAATGTCTTCCTAAACTATACCGACATTTCCCCTCAGAAACATGTAATCCACCGGTTCTCACTTAGACAAGGACCTCGGTCTGCTTGTGGAAGCATCTTGTCTCTCCGGCTGCTGATGCCTGTCATCTTTGTAAGATATGACTGAAGTGTATCTTTTCCAGCCCCACTTAGTACCTTTCTCCTGCTGCTCTTATTGCACTTAGTGTACTCAACTATTTGCTGACTCACACTACTCCTGAGTGCTAAATTAAGGATTTCCTGAATTTAAGGCTTTTTTATTTTTCTAAGTTAAACCATCAAACCAAAGCAAAACGCCAAACTGTCACCAACGCTGATTCTTGCACTGTGAGTGAATGGCTAAGAGATGGCTAGGTATGTGGGTATATATCCTAACTTGTCTCCATTTTCAGTCTTTTATTTTCTTCTTTTGAGACCTACAATTCATGAAAATTTCAAGTAGCACATTCAGTTTATCTCTGTGTGTTAAGCTATGTTTTTACCTTAAAAAGGAGGCCAACACAAATTAGATGACAAACTGAGTTAGATGAAACTAAAGAAAGTGCATAATTTCCAATTCCAAGGTAAACCTTATAAAAGTGTGTTCTAATTTTGAACTCACATTGCTATCATAAGTATCAAATAAAAGGGCTCTATAATTTAGAACAGGAGAATGAAAAAACAATTTTGTCCAGAAGAGTTTTCTATGGAGTTAGAAATGTGCCATATCTAATGTTGGTAATTAAGATATTCACTGATCACATACAGCCATTTCTACTAACACTGCTTATTTAATAAAGATTATGTGATTACTTTGTTGATATCTTCACCTTTAGTACCATCATTTTTACTAGATAAACATATACAACATCAATTCCTATTTTGAATATAGTTTTGAAGTAGCATATTCGTGTTCAATTTTTATTGTTGTTGTTTTGAGACATGATGTCATGTAGCCCAAGCAGGTCATCAAATCACTTCATAGACATATTGTGGTTCTTGTGTCTCTGGATCCTGAGTGCTAGGAATACGATTATAAATCACAGTGTACAGCAATGGGAACCATTTTAACAGAAGAATGGTTTTATAGAATTAAAAATATACTCAAAGATTAATAAATGGCACTCTACTTGTATATTTTTGAATTTGTATATAGTTGAATTTTCAACTCCAAGTGTCTGCCTGACTCTCTTACATGTGTAAGTTTTTTTTTCTTTTAAAAGATATCATTAATATAAGTCAAATATTTTCATCTCATATTTGGTGATGCCAAGCATAAAACTCACTAACTTTTGAATGTTGGTGTCTCCTTTCCTGATTTTATGTTGAATCTCTAATTTTCAAATGATGATATTTTGTGAATTTGGCTTTTACACGATAAGGCTTACATATTTTCCATGATCTGAGGAAACAATAGTGGCACTTTGCCACCTGTCAGATGGCAGTCAGAATAATCTGAACATGTTGGCACCTAGATATTTTATTAGAACTGGATTTCTGTTGTACATGCTTTGCCCAGCATGTGGCTGTTGCTATAGTCACAGAAGTGAATGAAGACTGGGATAAGCACAATAGTAAGATTCCTTCTTGATCCCTTCTTGTTTGATAGCCTTGCGCCTTGCCTCTCCAGCCTGATGTCAGAGTCTCCGCACAGGTTTCCTTATGAAAGCCCTGTTCTACCTGACAAATGGGTTCATCATCTGCCACAGTTGGGTGTGACCAATGAGCTAACAGTAGAGCGGCACTGTGAGATCTTCGAATAAGATGTGAAAGCTTTTTGGTCTGGTGTGGCACCCCCTTAGAGACCACTGTCATGCTTTGTTCTATTTGTGGAATCAGAGAGAAAAACAGGGACCATATCTGGATAGGGGTCTTCCTGATGTGTACAAGAACGGCCACTTTCCAAAGGAGCTCAGCTTCAAACATTACTTGTCATGTACTAGTGCCTCCTCTCACCTTTTTAATTCCACCACTAAATCCCTAGACAAAGGGAATTGAAGTAATGGTCACCCTTTATGAAGGCACTGAGTTTAGATTTGGAAGTCATGAAAAAGTGTTTGACTTTGTCAAAAAGAAACAAAAAATATAGAGTATGCCAGGTGCTGGGATCATACATAATTTACATAATTCTTAAGGTGTTCTTTAGTAAATAAATGAAGAAACATTGAGAAAGTATGTTTCTGTGTTTCGTAGGCTATTGTCCTCATTTTCTTTGTTATGTTTTTTTTTAAATCTTATTCTGGTTTGTTTGTATTTCATTTTTACTTTATTTTATTCTATTAATATTTTTTAGATACCTGTTTGGTGTATAATGAGAAAGAGAAATAGAGGGTGTGGATTTGGGTGGGAGTGGAAGTTGGGAGAATCTGGAGGGAGCGACAGGAGGGAAAACAGTAATCACAATATAGTATAAGAAAAAAAATCTGTTTTCAAGAAAGCAACATTACTTGTGAGTAAAGCACTGCTTTGGGACTCTGTTGTTCGAGTCGGATTGGAAGGCAATGCAGGTGCCCTGGCGGCACTGCTGGTGGACAGATGGCCGGTTTCTCACTGTGTCCTCATTTCAACTCCTTCTCTTGCTTGCTCCTTTCCCGAGTGGCCTCCCATCTGCGCTGACAGTGGAGGTTGTCATCATGGCCCGCATCATACGTATTCTAGGATTTAGACCTCACTTCACACTTGAAGGTCCAAATAGCTCCAGCCTTGCATCTGTACTAATGACTGCCCTTGATGGAGTTTGTTTCACCTGTTGGAGGAGCTTCTGCATATTTTATTAGTTGATGGTTTCTCTGTCATAATATTCCAGATTAAGTTAGCAAAGTCTATATTTAGGATCAAGTTTATAAAAAGACTAGGAAGCAGCATGGTGTGACCATATGCTCAGCATCCGGGCTCAGCATCCACAGAGCCAGACTCTAATTCCAAGGCTGTAGGGATGAACTAACTGCACGTCTCCAGGCAATCTGTCTAAAGTCCAAGAGCTTGAGACCACAGTCTGTAAAATGAGGTTATTAAGTCAGACACCCCCTACAGTGCCTCTAAGCTGAACAATTCATTGGAATGTGTTGTTTGGGGGAAGTGTATGTGCTTGATGAACTCTTTAATTTTCAGTTTCTAAGCATGTGAAATGATTTCTGACCTATTCTAAAGCCACATTTTTTTAAAAGCAAATGTGCTTTTTCTTTATGATGCAATTGTTAAGGATGCTTTATTTAGGTCAATTATCTAGCATTTTCAGAATAAATAGGGTAAACAAGCAAAACTGTCTATGCTTTGAAGTTTCTTAAAATCTGTTGAGAGGGAGGAGGGTATTTGTTAGAGGATTTGGTTCATGGAGAAGACAAGGATAGTGTCTCCAAGATTCTGTTTCCATGTGTATATCTAAACCTCGATTAATGGTAATTCCTCCCACACTAGGTTTGCTTAGGAAACGAAATGATTCAATGTACCTAAAGTGGTTAAAACAGCACGTAGTTTCTAGTATGTGCTGTATGATAAGCATTAAATATGCAAAAGGGCCAATGTATATAAAGCAAAAGATACATATAAAGGACCTTGTCAAGAAAATCATTGCTCACGTCAACTGAGTAATGTGTGTGTTCTCCAGACTATAGTAATCTTAATCTGGTAACACTGAAACACAGCCTAAAACAGCATGCAAGGTAGAGGGTGCATGTGTGGATGGAATAAGCTCTCTTAGAAGATTTTCAATTTAAATTAATCTTCTATATTAAAAATTATAATTATCTCATTATACATATGTACACATACACACATATACATATACATGATATATATGCTATAGTTTCATAAAATCAAAATTCTCTAAACAACTAATCTTAAGGTACCAGATATGATGCTAAGTAATTTTATAATATTATTCTAACACTAAACAGATTTTGAAATTTTTAGCAATAAAAGATGAAAGATTCATGACATAAACAATACATGCAGTATATGTAATTACATGATGTCCGATTAACATGTACAGTTTTTATTATTTCATGTATTATTTTAAAATTATTTAAAATATAGAATATCTCATATATTAAAAGATCAGTTTCCCAGATGTATTAAAATGATGCAAGAGTGAGTATATTTTTTAAAAAGTTCCAAAATAATTTTTCGAATGAAAATGAGGACTCTATTATCATTTTGTACAAATACAAAGGATAACATGCATGGATTTAGCGGCTAGTATCGACAGATCTCTGACTGTTAATTAATAGCCCCATCTTAAAGCCTCAGGTGTATTTTCTAAAAGTTATTATCAATTATATTACTTTATAGCAATTACAAAAACAAGTACGTTTCCCACTTAGATGCTATTGTGAAATCCATTTTGTTCACATGCATCCTTACACACACACACACACACACACACACACACACACACACACACTCCTTTAGCTCATTGCTAAAACAATCTGAATTTATTAATCATAAGCTTACTAATTAAATATGTTCATTTTTGTCTTTATCTATGGAAATACTTCATGGTTGAACTTTCGTGTCTGGAAGTTGCCAACCAGGATAGCGGAACTAAAGATAATGAAATAGAAAGTGTTTAGTTATTTAAATTGAATTTTGTCACCTGTTTTACAAAGTATGGCAAACTCATTGAAATGTTTAACTGTCCTTAGCCAATTTTAAATGCTAGAAGTATTTTTAAAAAGTGCTTTTGTACTTTGTACCATATGTTATGAGAAACACAGAAAAAAATCATTAATATTTAGATGGCATACAATGAGTAGTTCCCATAGATGAGCTGTACACCGTGTACCCTACAAAAGAAATAGGAGGTGCCAAAGATGTATCTCTATGTTTTGAACACTGGTAATTAATTCATCAGTAGCTTCTCATATTAATATAGTCATACATGATATCAAGTCAGTCAAACACTAAAAGAAACCAGAGACTTTTTTTAAAAAAGCAACATTTGAAATCTTAAACTCATTTAAGTGTTACAATTAACATTTTGAGTATATAGTTACTTATCCTCCTAATGTAAAGATATAAATTAATCTACTATACTCTCATTGTCATGGTATATCTAAGGCACTTATAAGAGCAAAGCATCCCTGTGTTTCCCTCCTAAATACAGGAGGAAAAATATTGATATGCCTTATTCCTGATTGTTGAGGAACAAAAGTTGTAAGAGACAGTAGGACAATTGTCTTTGTAATTTCTAACAGGTCATATATTAAAGAAAGTAGATAACTAGATAAAACTGTTATCCGTATCATTAGCATTTTCCCAACATGACAGGACACAAAATAATCCTGCTGTATTTTGACTTACACATACAAACCATTTTCTCTGTTCAATTAGAAAAGTAATGATGTAGGGAAATATTGAATTTTATAATCTAAGATTCATGAACTTGGCTTTTTATTTCTCCTCTGTCCTTCCTACCCTCTCCTCCCATTCAGTCCTTCTTTATCCTCTCCTTATCTTTTTCTTTCTCCTCTCATCTCCTATCCTCCTCCTCCTCTTCTCCTAATCTTATACACCCTTTACTAGGTTAAGGGATTAAGTTAATAAGCCAACAATGATTGGCTATTATATTCTGTAAGTATCCTAAGGTATCACCATATTTTGACCTTTAAGTAATGGTCCCAGGGTAACACATGATGCAGAATCATCTAGAAAACAGCAACAGACTGCCAGTAGTTGAGGACCATCTAAGTCCTTAGCACTTTTTCAATTTTAAAACTTGCACTTATTGCAGAAATGTGTGCACGTGGTAACAGCAGAGTGACACAGGAGGGCTAATGTGAAAAGCAACCACCTTCCTTCCCTTACCACCCCAGTGGCATTCATTCTCCAGGGCAACTTTGTTTATGCTCAAGCGTCTAGGTATTGACTTCTTAGGGTACACTAGAGGAACAGAACTGATAGAATGAATACACATTATGAAAGGGGCTAGTAGATTGTGCAGTATCATCTGGATGATCCTTCATTGGCTATCTTCACTCAGGAGAGGCCAAGAATCTGATGGCTGCTTAGTACACGAAGCTGGAAGTCTCAGCCATTCCAACCTGGCACTTAAGACCTACTAGATTCTTCAGTCCATATTGAGGCTAAATAAGCTAGGTTTGGAAGGGAGCGAGAAATGACAGTGGGGGTCACAGCAGCAGCAGTAGCAATAGCAGCAGCAGAATAGATGCCCCTACCAACAAGAAGCAAAGGCAGACAAGCAGCACTTCTGTTTCCTTTTACCTCTTTGTATCTGGAGCAACACCCAAAGATGTCACCAACTCTAAGATAGGGTTGCCTTCAAGCCTGAGAACCTAGTCACAAACAGTGCAGAGAGAGAACTGACTCCTATAGTTTTCCTTTGATCTCAACATGCATGGCATGGCATAGACATACGTATACACAAGCACACAAGCGCATATAGACCTAGGTAAAAAAATTGCAAATGTAATTTTAAAATTAGAAATGGAAATGTAACTTTCATCATTATCATCTTCTCTTCACCTATAACTCTGAACTTGAGTAAATATCTTAGGTGTCAAAATAGCTGTTGTATAGTTCCTTATTACTTAGGTAGTTTTAAACCCTTAAATTTCCCTTTTTGAAATTTATGCTCAAACAAAAAATGAAAAACAGTTCATGGGGATAATGGCAATCTAGTGAGGAGCACCTGATGAGTGTTGAAAATAATTCTGAGGGCTGCTGAATCTTATATCTGGTTCACAAAAGCCCGTCAGATTCTCATGTGTCATGATTACCATGTTTTAGTAGCTCTAAACAGCCACCTTGCCAATCTAGTGGTGAGTGGGGCTTATTTTAGGAAACAAAACCTAGCAATCCTTCCATCCTTAGATAAAGGATCTTTGGGCAAAGTCCTTTGGTGATAGAACTGTGCGGGAAGACAGACCTTTCTGGCTAATTTTTATAGACACGATCTGGAGATTTTTCTTTCAGGAAGTATGGAATGCGTATGAAAACAAAATAAGTTTTTTTAGATTGAGCACTGAAGAGATTCAATAAAAAAAAAAGTTTAAGTGAAATAACTTTACAAATGAAATATAGTGTTCCCAGAGTGTCTAGATCTAGAGTTCCGAGGAATATGCAAGAGAATAAACCAATTCCCGCTGGTTGCCTGGTGAGAACTCTGTAACGATATAAGAAGGGTGAAATGGGAAAAGAGGCAGCACATGGAGATGGGAAATTTCATTTCCAGACCAAAGGATACATTACAGAGAAATACTTTAAAAGTTAATGTTCAATTCTTTATATTAGCTGTGTGCCTTGGCCCACTTGTGCCTTAACCAAATGTTGGAGGCCCTGACACTAGTCAAGGAGAGGAAAATAGAATTCCAAGGAAAGAAGAGAAATGAGCATGAGAGAAATGACCTTCTAAGGGGTGACTCTGCCAACGCCTCTAAAAGAATGGCTATGCCTTTTTAGGCGAGATTTATCTATAAATCTAAGAGCATTTCCATAACTGTAGAGATCTGGATTTCAATTTACCACAGCTTCATTGTATTATGTATGCCAATGAAGAACAAGGCTGACACCTGAGCTTCAGAAACATAAATGGCTTGAGCTGAGAAGAGAATCTTGGGGATAAATGACAACAAAAGATTAAAGCGAGTAAATAATCAAAAGTTGCAAAAAGTTTTTTTTTAAATCCCTTCATACACAGTCCTATGATCATTGTAATCATATGTTATCACCCTTTCTCCTTTCATGTTTTCTATAGCTCTTATGATTCTAGTAACTTATTAAATGCTTTTAATCTAGTTTTCTAGAATATAGTTTCATAAAAGAATAGAGCTAGGTGGTGTATCTTGTATGTATACCCAGAATGATACTAAATCTGAATTAGAAACAAATTGGAATTTTTTTAAAGGATGAATGATGCAACTTCTGAGTTGAGTTGTAAAAACTTGACTTTTATATTTCTAATAGCTTCAACACAACCCCAAACAAAAACAACTTAGAAAAAAAAGTATATATTTTAGGTTTCAGTTTTAGGATGCAGTCCATCAAGCTGAAGATGACATGGCATCAGAAGCTGGGGTACCCTGTATCCTCAGAAGCTGGGGTACACTGTATCCTCAATCAGGAAGCAGAGAGATGAATGTCAGTGCTCAGCTCATGTCCTTCAATTTCTCCTTATAACACTTTGTAGAAGCCTAGGCCACTGAGTGGGGGAGCCCCACATAACACCTGTTACCCAGTCTTTCTCTAGCAGTGTTCAACATAGAAACTCCCTCATGACATCCCCATTGTTTGGCTCCTGGATATCTAGGTCCCATCAAGTTGACAATCTATAGTCATCATCATACTGGCTAGGCAGATGTTGGCAGATAAGTGATTTGGTGTGGGAGGATGTACCCCGAGTTAGGAAAGAAATTTTGTGGAATCACTTGTTTGCTTCAGAAAGCAATTTCTAATGAGCTAAAAACCTTTCTGTTTAACCCCAAAAATGAATCAGATCTTAAAATGTGGCTTTGGAAAAAATAGTAATCTATCTTTTACCCTCTATTGTTAATTGAAATGTGTGAACATCATATTCAGAGTGAAATAGATTTACAGTTCACCCAGATACTAATTTTTTTTCCAAGTTTAACTGGGCCCATTCCTACTCTTAACTTCAAATTAGTAATTCTGACACCAGATCTTAACAATTTGATTTGAAGGCCTCTGTGGTGGCACATGCTTTTAATCCCAGTACTTGGGAGGCAGAGGCAGGCGGATCTCTGTGAGTTCGAGGCCAACCTGGTCTACAAGAGCTAGTTCCAGGACAGGCTCCAAAGCTACAGAGAAACCCTGTCTCAAAAAAAGAAGGCGTCTTCTCTTCTGCAAAAAAAAAAAAAAAAAAAAAATGTTACCATATTGCCTACATTGTGGTCTTCATTTCCACAACCATGCTTGGTTCATGATGAAATCCCAGCTCCCGGCTGGGAAATTAAATTAGTGTTCAGCTCTTCTCAGCAAGAAAGCTGCAGTTTGATATATTCTGTAAACTGTATTCTGCATTAGCCAAGAGAAAGGACTGACATAGTTAGGAAACACAGTTGGACTTGTTAAAACAAGCGTTTCACTGCACAGATGCTAAGTTCTTTGGAGTCATGCTTCAGATCACTGTGCTCCTACTTAGCTACATATATTTCTATTTTAGTTCCTTTTAATTTTCATCTTTAAGGCAATTTATATAAATGATATCTTCAACTTCTAATGGATTTCAAAATTGTTTGCTGGGGAGAAGCAGATGTTATAGTATATTAAAACATTGTCTTTTCTCTATGGGTGACACTTTAATCAGTCCAATACAGTATTTGCCAAAGAGGCAGGCTGCAATAATGTTACAAGAAAATCAGGGATTTATAGTCTCATTAAGAAAAGAATTTAAAAACTAGTTTGAAAAGAAGCTGAAGGCCAATTATTAATTTGAGAAAAAAATAATAGGCCAGGTAAATTGTAAATATTAGCAGCTTCCAGGGAGACTGAGATCCCTAGAGGAAAAGAGAAAGCCATGCATTTTTAAATTAGGTAAATCTTGGCATAGTCAACAGTGGAAGTCAGTAACTGTCTGCATTGTGAAAATAGAAGGGCATTCAGAAACAGTGAAGAAGACCAAAATGCCAGGGCAAGCATGCTGAGGCTTTTGTTAGTGTCCAAAAGAAGAAGATAGAAGAAAGGAAACATTATACTTTTCCTGAATTAAGCTCTGGGAACACAGGAAGGCTTGGCAATGCTGCATGGTAGAGGCTCACAAAGCCTCAAAATGAACTTCATGGAAAGATGAGTACATTATCCCATTAAGGGGATAATTATTCCCCCATCCTCTTAGCATGACTTCAGGTGAACCATAGTTCCTGGGTGGTGGTCTCTGGGTTAGGTTATTGACAGGGTCAGCAAGATTAACTATTAAGGGAGAAGGCTAAAGTATATAATATTCTGATCTTTAGAGTATACACAGTTTTCTTTCCTTTAGTATCAGTGAATGCATAGTTTCCAAGGATCCCGGGGACACCAAAATATAAGGAAAAGTGCTCAAGTTCATTAAATACAGCAGTGTAATAATTGTTATAACCTAACCTCCACAAGTCTGCTTTTAATTCTATCTGCAATACTTATAATTCCTAATAGAATGCAACGTTCTTTACATATTTGTGAGAATGTATAATGTGGTCATGATGAAAACAAGTATGATAAGCAATATTTACAAATGCAGTTAAACTTTACATCAAGATTAGATTGAATCTCTTTATACAAAGCCCAAAGATATTGAGGTTCAAACAACACATGTTGAGATGTGTGTGTGTGTGTGTGTGTGTGTGTGTGTGTGAGAGAGAGAGAGAGAGAGAGAGAGAGAGAGAGAGAGAGAGAGAGAGAGGTTGGGAATGTGTATTAAATACCATACTTGGTTGAGTAATACAAAATTATTATAATAGTTCATATCTTTTTTAGCATGTCAACATATATTAGTCTATCTATTTAGTTAATGTTTTCTATGACATTGTTGAGTTAATCTTCCTGACTATTCAGACTAGACAGGACACCAAATTCAGATCAAAGAAACAATTCCTTCTAAATTCAGCTTGGTGAGCAATAGTGTTTACTGAGTTTACTTATAGGACAATGGGCACAGGATTACTTACAAGAACGTGGGAAACTCGAAAGCTGCACATCATCATGAGAGTTCAACTCAGGAAAGCTCTATTGCTAGAATCTTATCTTTGATTACCTTGTACTCTTTCATGCTCCAGCACTTCTACCAGCACCACAGAACTGGGATTGAGGAGAGAATGGAGGTTGGAATGCCAAGGGAGGGTCATGTTGCCTACTACCCTCTTCTTCTACTAGGAAGAGCAATAACTCTATTACAAAGCCCTAACTAACACAAATGCTTTGCTTATTTCATTTCCATGACTAAGGAGTCAGAGTGATCTCTGTTCCAAGGTAGTGTCCGGAAATTATGCTAGGTGGGAAAAGATGTACCTGAGACAGGCAGCCATGCTTTAGTCTCTCTTTTAGTCTTTTTCCATTATCTCAAGGCCTTGGATAACTCTGAGGATGTTATTTTTTTGCTGGAATTCTTTAGGTAGATGTTATTGTCATGGCTAGCGTAACTTAAAGTTATATGCTATGAACATGTCACTCTGTTTCTTTGTGTTCTTTGAAGTTCACCTCCACACACATTTACTAGAAAGCACGCTACATCTCTAAACCTTGGTCAAATTATTCTTACTCTCTTCTATTATTCTGAGATTATAAAACCTTTTTATTGATTATTACACAATTAAATTATTTAAACTTTCAATTTAACATGCAAATAACCTTAATCCCTAGACTTATGTTCTATAGGTCTTCAACCATATGTATAAAATAAACACCTAAACAAGCCATCTGTAGATGCATATTTATTTTTTATTCCTCATTTGTTTTTCCTTCCCATATCTATGTCTTCATAATTGGTCTATTGACATACTGATTATGTTAGAGAAAATTTCTCTACTAAATATTAACAGCATTTGTTTTGGTTAGTACTTATTTATTCATCAAGGCTTATTGGAATCCTACTTTATAGGCTAGTCGCTGTATCTGTAATCAGTCTGTCTTCAAGAAAGAAAATGTGAGGAATAGGCACGCCTAAAGATCACTATGGTTCAGTGGATTAGGAATGGAAGAAAAATCATAACTTAAGAAGGCAGAATCTGTCCAATGTTAATGCTGTCTGAGCAAGGGACACCTAATTTAGACCTTAGCTATAAGTAGGAGGCACTGGAAAGAGGGGATATTTGAGGAATATGCATTCCAGGCAGAAAGAATGATGAGTAAAAGCTGAATTTAGTGGAGACATGACTGTTTCAGGATTTATACAAAAATTATTCAGTGGTATGCTTGGAATGTAGTGCATGAGGCAGGTGATACAAATGATGATACAGAATGTAGGCCACAAAGACCTATGTGTGTCTTTGTAAGGGCTTGAAATTTCTTCCTATACTTCATAAGCAAGAATTGAAATCTTGGGGGCTGGAGAGATGGGTCAGAGGTTAAGAGCATTGGCTGTGCTTACAAAGGTCCTGAGTTCAATTCCCAGCAACCATGTGGTGGCTCATAGCCATCTATAATGATACCTGGTGCCCTCTTCTGGCATGCAAGCATACGTGGAGGCAGAATGCTGTACACATAATAAATAAATAAATCTTTTTTTAAAAAAAGAATTGAAATCTTTTACAATAAAGAATATAATGGTTATTGTTTACATTTGGGAATAAACATTCTGGTAGAAGAAAGAACCCATGCAAATAAGTAGACTGGGGAATGTTAAGAGCCTGGGCAGGCATCCATTATTAGAGCATCCCATCCCTGAATGCTTTCTCCCATTCCAGCCACTGTGAAAAGCCAACTTTCCCCCACCCAACCCTGTCCCTGCCTCTGCAAGCTGGTTAATGGTACAGTCAGTTCCTGCCACCCAGCAGCCTGAATGCTTATTGCTCAGAAACCAAATTACATCCTAGGCAGCCTGAATACTACTATGTCCTATGGGTCATACATAACATGCTTCACTTTTCTATCACTGAGTGACCTCTATCATGTTCCTCAAGTCATGTGTACCCTTTTGCCCTACCTCTGTCAGGTAGCATGGTTTATACATTAACTGAGCCTGCTTACTTATGATTTGCCATTCCTCAGAAATCCCAAGCACCTCATTTTATCTGACAACACTGAAACTTCTTGCTTCAGACTCTTCTCTAGTGCCTGCTGTGGAGTTAATAAAGCTCCTCCATGGAGGATACTTTGACTCAGCATCTTTCTTTTGAACTGCCACTTCTTTTTGAAAACATATGAGATTTTGAGTAAGTTCTAGGAGTGGAGTTAGTAAAGATATTATACTATGAAATTCAATTAAGAAAGTATAGTCTATCGGTATGGAGAGGAAGAAAAAGAATTTTCACAAATGGTATCAGTTTTTGGTTCAGATTAACTGATGACTATAAAAATGATGCTATGTAGGGGTCTTGATGGGGTCCATTTTCTCTGCCAGTTAAAGAATTAGAAGACCGGGATGGGGGAGAATAAACAAACCGGAGTACAACAGATACAGGAAAGGTGAGACACAGAAAAGAAAACCATCCAATAAAGAGAGGTTCTTATTAGGAATGAACACACACACACACACATACACATGCACACACACACACACAGAGGCACACAAAGAAGAAGACACCCTGTCAAACAGAAGGGAAACTTGAAATGCTGAAGCCCTTCTCTCTTCTTGAGAGCTTGAAGCTTTCAAGGTCGTTTAGGGGAATCTTCCTCCCTCAATTTAAGATTAGTCAGTTTGAACAAAGATGGGGAGCTTGAGAGGTCCACACATTTGAGATAAGCATGTCCTGTTCTGTCCTTGAACTTATCAGAAAGATCGCAGGCAAGGGGACTACTATCAAAAGAAAAAGCCCCCTCCAAAGCCTTTGTTTTAATGTTTTGTATCAGGTCCAGAGGGTAAAGGAGAAGCTAGTCATCTTGGAAGTTCATCATTTTTATCACATGGCCATTCTTCCAATCTGTTTGTTTGTCAGGGAATCTAACTCCCAGTCCCACATGACATTTAATATGGCTGTTAATATAGATACAACATATTTTAATCAACAAAAGTTAAAAATGTCAAGGAATGCCTTGAGTTTTAGTTTTTCTAAAGGACTTCAAAACTGAAGAATACACTTGTCATACACATCATACTTAAATGTTTGTTTGGTGTCTTGGCCTTGTTTCTGTTGTGATAATGTCTCTTGACAAATGCTGCTCACTGCAGGAAGGCTTGATTTTAGATCACAGTGCCAAGTCATACTCCATCAATGCAGGGAAATCAAGATGGCAGAAACTTGAAATAGCTACTCATATCCACAGTCAAGAACAGAGAGAATTCACGCAGGCCTGTATGTAACTCACATAGTTCGAGACTTCAAACAAAAGGCTGATGCTGCCCATTTTTATGCTGGACCTTCACATGTCAATCAACATATTTAAGACATCCCCTACAGAAATATCCTAGGAGCCAACCTGATGTAGATAGTCTCTGAGATTGCCTTCTCAGGTCAATCTAGACAACTGTGTCAAATTGATTAAACTAACCACTACAGTTGCAATATTTGGAATATTTTAGTTTTATGCATACATTAGCTAGGAAATGAACCATTCCACAAATTTCTCTCCTCAGAAAGGCCAAGGCAACAGCTCACCTTTACAGCATCAACCAGTCTTAGAAAGATCATGAGTCTTTACACATTCTAGTGTTTTAGTTGTGAATTAGCTGATTAAATTGAGCATTCATGAAAGAATGGTTCTGTTTCATGACAAAAATAGTTTAGCATATAGTACTTTATCATGAAACTTCTATGTAGGAGAATGACATGGCGTGGGAAATTTTTCTAGACCTGCCTGTGGGGAAGTTTTTTTTCCTTATGAAATATTTTGCTAATGGAAACAAGAAGACTCTTACTGCCACACTGTTGGCCAGCATCACTTAATATAGATGACCAGGCAGAGGAGAGTCAGCCTAACTTAATAGATTAAGGCTGAGGAGAAACATGTGATTCCATGATCAAAGGCAATTAGGTCACACCCTTTTCTCATATCATTATAGAAACATATCTGTGAGTTGTAACCTTAAGGTCCAGTGGTTTAAGCGCTTGTAAATGGAATAAACTTATTACTACTTCATGATGAAATAAGTTAATGTAAGAAGAGCCTATATTGAATGATTTATAGACATCAGATTTAATTTTTTATTCATTTTATCTGCTTGCTTCTGGACTTTTAAAGTTTATAAATTATTATTTTATATTGATTTGTTATGCATTGATGGTAACAATAAATGCTTGTTTTATTTTTTCTCATTATTTATTAGTATTTACATATGATCAAATGTGAAAAATTAGGGCCACTAAAACTAATTCCTTATCTTGATTAAAAAAATTTTAAATTTAGTATTATATTATAATGCCTAAATACATTTTAACTCTTTAGTTCAGTGATTGACTTATTCATTCATACTCTAATAATCTGTCCCAAATTAATATAATATGTCAGTGACTATTGTAAGTAACAATAATGAAGTTATAAATAAAGAAGGGAAGAGTCATCCTGCCCCCACTACAGTTTACATTTTACTTTTTTCAATAAATAAACAGACAAATAGAAAAACCAATATATGGCATAATTTAAGATGATTAAATTCATTGAAGCAGTTTGTAAATAAGAACACTTCATTGGCCAGCGCGACGCCAGTCATATGCCACTTTGCCTGCGCTGGCCTCTGTGAGTTGGCCGTGTACCCCATGGATTAGTCATTGGGATTACTGGGAGCATGCTCTTGAGAGCTTTAGTCATGGCGTTAGTCACAGCACCTCATCTGATGACTAAGAACAGCTTCTCGTCATGTGTGGGTAGAAAGGAATAGAGGTTATCGTTGGGAAGTTTTTATCTTTGGGGAACCAAGAGTGTGGAGAAGGAAATGTCAGTGGTATATATGAGAATGAAGTTAGAAACATTTGCCTCACTTTGATTTCTCATGTCCCTTACTTACTTAGTTCTGAAATGCTTCCTGACTGTATGTCAGTGTCCATGTCACCATTAGCAACATGAACTCTCACATGCTTTCTTCCATGCTCTTCTGCCATTTGTAAAGCATTGCTTCCTCATGAAAACTCTTGGTCAAGGCAAACCTACACTAATACCAATAATTTTAATGTTTTTTCTACCTTTAGTCTATTATAATTACTTCTTAAAAGCTAAGTAAAACCCTGTATATAGATATCTGCTAGGCAGTTTGCCTCCTATATTGTGTTAAAATGCCCAGGGTTTCTTTTGATAGTCATATTTCATTTTTTGTAAAATAGAATACTTGCTATCTATGCCCCTCCGTGCATTTGAACTGGTAAACAGAGATAGATGGATAGGTACATACAAAGATGTTATGTAGGAAGATGTATATATGAATGTATGTGTACAGACAATACACACATATACACACACAGTATGCAGTTTCTGCTCAAATTCATGGAGACAGATACATTTATGTAAAATTCAGTTTCTGCTCATATTCAATGGAGGTACATACTCATACACACATATACATACACACATATCTCTATAGAGTATGCACAGAAACTGTATGATCATTTTAATCGGATCTTGATCACATAATATAGGTGAAGTAACACTTTACTTAGAGTGATAGAACAATTTTGAAGAAACCCAAAATGAAACTTCATACTGTCATTTCTAAGACTGGAAAGAATTTTTCAATCTACAAATTTATTTTTTTCCCTATAAAATGTTTCTGCAGATTTAGGTTCATCTTGAGTGCTTTGTGTCTGCGGCAGACTAATCATAGATAGAGGCAGATGTCAAAGAGACTTTTGACAAACACACAACTAGTTTATATAGGAGCAGCCAAAATGTGTTCAGTTCTAGCCATACATCTACCATTATTATGAAATTAATCATTTAGTGTAAGATGGCATTGGTTTAGTTCATGGTAACTTTTTTTTCTGTTTTTCCAGAGGGTTTCTCTGTAGCTTTGGAGCCTATCCTGGAACTTGCTCTTGTAGACCAGGCTGGCCTTGAACCCACAGAGATCTTCCTGTCTCTGCTTCCCGAGTGCTGGGATTAAAGGCATGTGCCATTATTGCCCGGCTTGGTAACTTTTTTTTAAAGCAAAGCTATGGAGCAAAAGAATATTAACTAAAGAACTTACAGAAATATTTAGCTTGTGATTCAAATGATACTGGTTTTCTCTTTTTCACAGATAATAGAACCTCAAGAATTTGGTAAAAGAAAAATATATGGAAAACTCTATTTTCTTCATAGTTTTCTATGACCCTAAAACTGCATTAAATAAAATAATGTCCATTAAAACAGTGTAAGACCTATAAGTGAGGAGTGGTTTGATTTTTATCTGAATATTATCATGATATTTTAAATGCACATCCCTGAAACTGTGATTTAAATTAATCAAATTTGATTTTGTAAACACAAATTGATCCCATAAAACTTTTTAAGTATACTTTCTAGTTCATCTTTGTCAAAATTCATTATTAAATCACATTTATTAGGTAAATATGAGAAATTTCCTGTATGTAGTTCAAATAAAAACGTACAGTAGAAGTTCATGTTTTATTTAACATGAGTTACCTAAAAGATTATTGGTGAAGCTGGAGAGATAGCTCAGAGATTACAATGACTAGGTACTCTTTCAGAGAACCCATGGTCAATTCCCAGCACCTACATGGAAGCTTAACTGTCAGTAACTCCATTCCTGGGCGTCTGAGACCCTTTTCTGACTCCACAGATACCTGGCATGCCCATGATGCACAGACATGCACGCAGACTTTAATACTGATACCCATAAAAATGAATTAAATCCATGAAAAAGCTTAAAGGTTCTGTGTTAAGTCATGGAATAGAAAAGAAGAAACCACATCTATTGTCATTTCTAACGTTTAACTTAGAACAGTAGAAATATATTATTTATGGAACTGAATTTAGGTTAATGGTCTAGTATCTGTGAGAAGTTCTGTTCCCTAAACTGAACAATAAAATCTGAGTTAAATACTAATGAAAGTCCCTAGCTCACATAGCCACTCATTGTGATCTTGCCAATACTTGACAAATGTATAAATTTGAAGTCTGTTCTGAAGACAAAGCATTGACAAAGATGATGCTTATGGTAGAAGATGAACAGTGGACAATGCTGTAATATTGGATGAAGTGTTGACAAATGAGTTCATCTCACTGAATTTGCATTTTGCATGGAAGGTGATATTTATGCATATAAAGGACCTTACAAATAGTGTTTAAAAATAATGTAAACACACATTTGAGAAAAATGACTAAGGCTTATGCTATGTTGGTTGAAAGAACAAATAGTTAAATCCATTTTGCATACAACCATTTTTGTGGCCCAATAAACAATGCAGAGTAAGACACATAGAACTTAATTTGTATTAACGGGAAGTGGCTTCAATGTATTTTGTAGTATCAATCCCTCAAGAAAAATAATTCTAAAAACCTAGAACAACTTTTTTCCTTTACACAAATATTAGCAAGATAATTTTAATATTATTTTAATTTCTATAAAGGTACAAATAAATATTGCCACTGTGTCTGAAGAATCTTTCAATATTTTATTAAGTCATATTTTAAAAGATAATTAACAAATGTCTGTTGAATTTTAATATCTATCATTTTATTCAGAGAAAGTTACAATCTTTTTCATTAGCACATAATATTTCTATTTGACACAAAACTGATTTTATTCTAACCTACCAAACATTCTTTATCTTTTTGCTTCAGTGAAAATATGATGAAACTGAATTGTATGTCCCAACACAAAAAATGCATTTTATTTTTACTGTTTCTCTGCTCATATGATGCAGCTAGCTGACTAGAGTCTCTCCCGATCATCTTGGTCCCTGAAGCCGATGGCCCCGTCAGTATGATCAACTGGAAGTTCCAGGATCTGTCAGAGTTCATTTCTCAAAAAATAAGTTAAATCTGTAAGGGTAGCTATTACTGCATGAAATGTTTTTGAGACCCAGTAAAGAACAGAGAGACACACACATATAAAACGTGTGTGTGTGTGTGTGTGTGTGTGTGTGTGTGTGTGTGTGTGTGTGTTTAAAATTGCTTTAGATATCAAAGCAACTATAATTAAACTCCTCGGGACATTTTCTTTAATTATGCATTTTTTGGATAATCTTCCTGGAAAACTGTAAAACAAATGTTAATCACTTTGTTAACAAGAATAACCTATTTAAACCCATTAGAGAAGCTTTTCAAAATCTTTGCCTACTTATTCTTAATATTCCAGTGTGAGGGAATGACAATTGGTCTACCTATTTAATTAAGGAGGATAAAAATATCTCTAATGATGAGTTCATGGTTGTTAGACATAGAGACAATATGAAAAAAGGAAATTAAAATTTACAACAGCATTGATAAGCAGAAACCAGAGTGAAAATTATTTCTGACAGACAAAACTTGCTAACTTGAAGGGTTTTATTGATTTGTCTAAAGAAATAAATATTTGAGAACATGGAGACTAAAATGATCTAGAGAGACTGTCTTTCTTCCACGAGGATGCTGGGGAGTGTATAGCATTATTATAAATTACACTATTCAGAACTTAGTTTTATGTGTTTTAAATGTTATAGGTTTGAAGGATCTATAGAACCTCTGCAAAATTCAGAGGAAGCTAAGACATGGTCTGAAAATAGATGCATTTTAAAATTAGTTCCCTGCTTGTAACTTGAACAATGCTTGAATATTTGACAACATTAAGAAATCATTATCAATTTCTACGTATGATAGTATTTTGAAAATTTTTATTTTAAGAATAGGCATTTAAAAATGAACACTAAAATTTATAGTTGGAATAACATATCTGAAATTAATTCTGTCTTCAGAAAGGGGAAATGTATGGGGCACCAAAGAAATGAGTCTATTTGCTTATCATTATTAAAGCGACGATATAAATAAAGGGAGGCTTGCCATACTTTCGCCTTAGTGCATGCCATTCTACCGTCATTAGGTACAGCAGCATACCATATGTAGTAGGAAATGCACTGTAGAACACACTTCTAGTAATCAAAGAGTATTTGATAGTCTATTTTGTTTCTATATTTACAATTTCTAATAATAAGGCATTATTCGGATATTTACAAAAAAGTAAGTAGGAAAGGCTTGATTTGGGTGGTTTTCAATTAAAATATGACAATAGGAATATTGCTCAAAGACCAAAGGAGTTGTTAGACTGCGATGAAGTCATATAGGGAATGGTAGGGTTGCTTGCAGCCCCAGTTCTTAGTAAGCTCAAACAATAAGATGATATATTGAGGCCAGCCTAGATTTCATGATAAGACCCGTCTCAGAAACAAAAGATGGAGTTGCTTGTGCTAGTTATTCTGAAAGTAACTTAAAAGCCAGGGCATTATGAAAAGTGATTCTTATTCATTATTAGTTACCTGGAACTGTGTTCTCACCTTACATTGTTTATTGTATTTGGCTTGGCATTCTCCACCTCAAAACTGGGTTGCTAAATCAGAAATGGGAAAGCATAACTGGTCTGGGAGAAATTAAAATATTCAAAAGAAATCCTTGTGATACTTGCATCTTTTAACCTATCAGTGTGTAGAAACTGACCCCAAAGAATGATAATTTCCCTAGGAATCTCAGATTAGGAGGAGAAAAAAGTTTCTCTAGAGGGGAACTTGGCTCCTTGACAGATTTCACACAGGTCTAACGACCTGCCCTACTACCTTGCAGGAGAAACTAAAGGCCAGAGAATGAGGGCTTATTGGCGGTGAGACTACCCCTTGGCCAGGACTGCTTAGCTGTGCATATCCTTGGCCTTCTATTTAAGCTGTGATCTCACTTCAGGACCCAGAGATGGATTTTGAGGGATTTTTCTAGATCTCTTTGTTCCTCTTCCAAATGTGGCTACATTGAATAAATCTTTTAAGACTTTCCATTAAAATAACAAAACAAACTAAACAAAAATGTTGTGAATTCTCTCTCCTCCAAACACATGGATATAAAATACGAAGCTATTGAATATCTGATGGAGAGAGAGTCTTCTAACCATGGTTTAGAAAAGTTATAATCACAGTTCAGTTAAGCTTTTGGAAAGAAAACAAGTTTCTCTTT
This sequence comes from Ondatra zibethicus, assembly GCA_004026605.1. NCBI lineage: Eukaryota > Metazoa > Chordata > Mammalia > Rodentia > Cricetidae > Ondatra > Ondatra zibethicus. Next base: position 9,920 of record PVIU01020694.1, on the reverse strand, counting down.
ACTGGGTGAAGGCCAAACCATTCTCTCATGGGAGAATTTCCTGGGTTGTTTTTATCATGCTAGCCAAATGAATCAGGAATATTGTTGTTTTAAATACAAAGGATAGTGTGTCATGTAGCTAAACAGTTGGGGTTTTTGACTCACATCTTCACTTTGCTCAATGGTATAAGCTAATACATGGTTTATATATTGTTTAAACTACTGTTTTTTTAGTCTTAATGATTTCTAAAAAAAAAAAAACAAAAAAAACCTTCAACAATTTCTGGCATTACATGTATAATGAATTCTGGACAATTTTCCCACCATCATCCTCTTTCATATTTCTCCCTCTCACATTGAATCCTTGCTTTCCAACAAGCCCCTAATTCACTTTTTTGTCTGTCTCTTGTTCTGTCTCTTTGTGTCTATGTTTCTCTATGTCTCTTTTCCTCTCTGTACGTCTTTTTCCATGTGTTCTGTGTGTGTATCTTTCCCTTCCTTGTTCCCTCCCCCATCTCTGTGTGTATGACCCCCTAAGATTAATTATTGTTGCTTCCAGGAGCATTGGAGGGGAGTTATTTATTGGAGCATGAGCAACTTATCAGGAATACAACATAAAACCTATCCCCCAAGCAACTATTACCTGCCAATATGCCCCCTGGGAGAGGCAGAACTCACTAGCTCCTTCCCCACATAGGATGAAACAGTGTCAACCTGACCTGTGTCTTGAGCAGGCGAACACAGTTGCAGTGAGTTAGTTCCTGAGTACAATTCTGAGTTCCTACCTTGTGGTACTTGTATTCTTTCAGACCCTCTCTTCTGTGATAGACCCTGAGCCTTGGAAGGTGTTATAGAGATGCTCTGCTTAGGGCTGGAATAGCAATGGTCATTTATGCTCTGCATTTTGGCCAGTTGTGAGTCTCTGTATTAACTGCTACCTACATCAACGAGGCATCTCTAAATAAGACTGAAAGCAACACCAATCTATGGGTATAAACATTAAGTATTAAGAAAGTGGTTCAACACCATAACCATTTAGCAAAAAAATCAATAGTAAGTTTCTTTTCAAAGCCTTTTACCTTCCCAGCACAGGCTCTTCTCTAAAGTTTCAGCATCAGGCAAAACTTCCTTCCTCTTTAGCAGGCCTCAAATCAAATCAGAAAGCAATTGGTTGTTCTCATAATAGGCATACCATGATTGCACAAGTTTTTGTGTCAGTTCAGGGTATTTGAACTCAGATTCTCACACTTGTAGAGCACTGATTTATTGACTAAACCACTTTTCCATCCCGCCAGCAGACAAATGCAGCCTGTATTGTTTGGGAGGCCACTGGGGCACCTTCAACTAACAATTAATAGGGAGGTGTCTGGCATCTGTAACTTTAATTTTTGTCAATAACATTCTTGGAAGCACATTATCAATTATTCCATGAAGGATTTCTTAATTCCAACATTTTTAATTCTGTTTCTGTTTTAATTCTGTTTAACTCTAAACATAATTACAAAATACACATTGTTGTTAACTAAGCGAAGCTGCAGCAAAGGGCATCCAGCTTGAGAGCAAAAAAATCTACCAGAGTAATTGGCAAGCGTCCCTGTAAAAGCCCAAATAGCCAAGATGTAGGCTTTCATTTTATACGTGTTCCCTGTCACAAACTCATCTTTTTATAAACAAATTTTCAAATATATGTAAGAAGCATTTCTTAATTTAAAAGAAAATTTGTGCAGAAAATCAGCGTTAGTACTTAACTGTAGGACTGCTAGTCTAGCATTTTTCTCAGAATTACTTTTTTTTCAAATTTCATTTAATTTAGATTAAGTAAACAAAACATTCCACGAAGTACATTGACTTATCACTATCATCATTTTAATGCTTGCATTTCTTTTTTAGTTGTTTATTACATGTTTATCAAAAATATAATATATTTTGATCATGGTTTTCCCTCTTACCTCAGATCTTCCTAACTTCTTCACATTTTTAATTCCATACTTTTTTCTCCTTCTCTGAAGAAAAGAAATAGGCAAATGAAAAACAAACAAGAGTGAAACAAAGCAAACAAACTAACAAACTAAAAAAAGGAAAAGAGCACACAAAACAAAATACATACGCAAGCGCACATATACACATGCACACACATGCACAAAACTCATAAATACAAACTCAAAACCACAATATACAAGCAAAACAACAGTAAATAATAACCAAACAAAACAATAGTCAATTTTTAAAAAGTCTCCAAAAACACCTTTGAACTTGTTTTGGGTTGGGTTGGCCATCCATGGCTAAGTGAGAATGTGAGTAAGAGAGATACTCCTCAATTAATTACTGATGGGCATACAAAATTGTATACCCACTATGAAAAGCCTTATTGCAGTTTTTAAGAAGCTGGGAATATATTTACCTCAAGATCCAGCTATACTAATCTTGGGTATATACCCAAAAGGCTCAAAATCCTATTACATAGTTACTCATCCATGTTCAGAAATTAGGAACCACTTAGATATCCATCAACAGAAGAATGTGTAATAAAAAATGTGATACATTTATACAATGGAATATTATTCAGCTGTCAAAAATAAAATAATGAAAGTCAAAAGTAAATAGATGTAGCCAGAAAAAAAAATCATCCTGAGTGTGGTAACTCAGACCTCAAAAGACAAATCATCTTTATATGTGGACACTAGCTTTTAAGATATTGATACAAAGATTTGATATGGAATAATAAATTAGGGAGGAGAGGAAGCTCTCCCAGGGAAAGGAAATAGACTATAGAGTTAGAGAGATGTGGGTAGGGGAATACTAGAACAGTAAGGTTAAATAGAGATGTGGAGGGAAGAGATGGAATAAGGAGGGAATGTGGGGAGAGACACCAAATGAAGGGCCATTTGTTGAATATGTGGAAACACACTACAGTAGAAACTTCTTACAATACAAACATAAATGAAAAATATCTAAATGGAGGCACCAAATAACAAAGCCTCAATGAGACATCTCTCATCATCAAGTGAAATCTCCAGTGCCAGGAAGAGTTACATATAATTGAGTTGTTGGTCAAAGAGGTACCATGGAAACCTCCAAACAACTCAGGCTATTGCCAAGTTGGTTTCTTTGCACAAGCTGACAGTAAGGCCCTATTGCTGAAGACAATACCTGTATAAATCATCAAACACGGAAAAGGTTATCTGGTGCCTAACCAGAGTCATCATCCTTCTTGACTTCTTTGTTTCGTATCCATCAACTATTATGTACCACTAATGAAAGTAACTAGACAATGATGTGGATTAATATTGCCAATGCATATTTAAGTATATATACAAAAATAAAATAAATAAATTTACGTCATTTATATGATTACAATTATTACCTTAATTTTGTTGATTAGTTGTCATACAGAATGATGCTTTCTGAACTGGAAAAACATCAACAGAATCTTAGATTCTTCAAGGTCAATTTGTAAGTATAGGTGTTCTCTTAGTTGGGAAGATTTATTCACACAGTAACTATTTATGATTAGCTTTTTATGATTAAAGACTTTCAGCTGGAAATGACAGCGACAGATGAATATTGGTTTTCTACTCAGTTCATGACATCTCTCTGATTCCCCACACAGGTTGTCAAAAATCTCATTATGACCTATCAAAAGGAATAGGTGAATAGGGAATAGGAAAAGGTGGAATCTGCTAAGCAAAAGGATGTATAAATATACATTTCCAAAATGAGTTACATGTAAAATATGTCTAGTAGGCATATTCTGGGAGGTAGTTTAGGGTTACGTTCAGAGTTTGTGTTATGGAAAACATGAGTAGATGTGGAGAGGAGAGATAAATCATCATTAAAATTTTAAAGGCAGAGTTTATAGTCAGTCAACTGCCTTCAGGAACAGTGATTCTAGTGACTCAGGAACCAGGACTGGAGGGGTCACCAAGCCTATAACTCATGCACAGTTGGATTTTCAGTCTTTCTCTATACAAAGGAATGGCTGGCTTCTTTATTCGTCTTTGTCTAATGAAAACCTACTAGGAAGGGTTCTCTAGTCAGGCCACTGATCTTGTATACACTCATTCGAAACTGGCTTTCTGAGTTCTGTGATAAAAGTCTGTCACCTTGCACACACAAGAAAACCTTGCTTCTGGTGGACCTTTCAATAGGAGAAACTAAATTCATGTAAGGAGAGGTTTTATGAGCTAAAATTTTCTCTGTATACCAAAGCTTTGATTGTTATATCTTCACTCAGAGGAGAGTTGATGCTTTTCTTTTATGTCTAGCTTCAAATAGTTGGGTTCTCTATTACCTGTCATGTTCAGTGGCAGCCTCATTTCACAGCGACTCATGAAAAATTTTGCTTCTGTGCATTGGTGCAGTGGTTTTTGCTCAGGCAAATCCCTGTCAATTATTTCTAAAAATATCAAAACTTCTTTACATATCTTTATCTCGACTGCTAAAATCCTTCCTTTCAGTTTATTTTGCAAACCAAATATAAATGAATATTCTTGTGCCACAAATATTTGGTAAAGAATTTGCCTTTCAGAGAAAGATAAGCTGAGTGATTTTCCATGTAAAGCAAGATGTTTTTCATTTCCTAAAATCAGTATTTTACATATAGATTCATTCTTTAAAAACCCCTCTCTAACATTATAGGTGAAGATGAAATTTTTCATTATTAGAAAATTATGTTTAATATCAAGTGAAAGTACAATGATCCTATATTCTTATATGGTTTATGGCCCCTCCTTTAATGAACCTGTACTCAAGATTACTGCATCCTACTCCTATCTTCTAACTTCTGTTTTCTTTGTTGTCTTCTTCTTCCCCACTGCCTATGGAATATAGTCTCTCTACCTGCTCCAAAGCTGGTCTAAATCCCTTCATGTTACTCCAGGCAAACAAAACCTTTCTCTGTTATAATTAATGATGTGCCATTTAAAGCCACATGAAGTAACTAGAAGGAAATTTATCTTTGGAATGATTTTTAAACTTTTTAAAACATAATGCTTGATTTTCTAATGCTGGGAAGCTTGGTGTAATTTCCTCATTATGTATTCCTCATGGCTTTAAAACACTAGTAGTAATAGAGAAGTGGTTGCAATTATTATCTCTTACTTTATATTCCTTTTATTTCTTTCATCCAATTTCTTTCAAATAAAGGAGCCTTGTTCCAGATGTAAACCTGATAACTACAATTACTCATTTTCTTGAAAACCTATTCTTGACAATGCCTTGGAACTTGGGAAAATAAAGAAAATCCTTACATGTTTTTTAATGAGGTATCCAGATTATGGCTTAAATTATTAAAATAGGAAAACTGTCTAGAAATTTGAGTTGATCATTTATTATTATATTAAACAAATCATGAAAGTGTACATTGATATTTTTACTGCCATGAAAACATGCATGAAAAGTGTATGCCAGTATGAGGTGAGAGAGTTGGGTGAAGTATTTGAGAGTCGAATTATTTCTTTTCCTGTAGTAGACTTGTCTAATAAGAATGCGGTGGATCTTCTCTAAGAGCAGAAAGGATTATTGTCATGTTTTTGCCCCATGTTGTGCAAGCATATCAAACGACACATGAAAAACAGAGCTGACAAGAAATCACTTCACAAAACACATCAGAGGTTTCAAAGAGTTGAATTCATTTGATGAATTTTTCAAGAGCTGGCTGCTTTTTAAAGAAATTTATAATTCAAGGTGTTTGATTAACTTTTAAAGAGTTGAGTGTTGACAGATTTAAAACCAAAAAGGAAAGCACTGGATTGATCTGGTGGGTTTTTAAGGCTGGTTATAGAAGTAAGAAGTCAGTGACTGTACCCTCCTTATCTTTGATAATATGTTTCATTTAGGGCCATTGAAAATTTAAATCCATCCACGTTCACACTGGATAACAGAAGAATGACAATAGCTGTTTCTTATTTAACCAAAGGATACTCTCAGAATTTCTAAATTCAGTATCTAGTATTTAGCTTCCAAAGTTTAGTAGCGTATGTATTTCATATCAGTTTGTGAATGATACCGTGTAAAGCTGATTTATATAGACATTAGGCTGCTCACAGAGTCACAATGCAATGAAAAGGTAGCAATGCGAACTGGCAGAGGAAGGGGAAAGAAGCTAAGTGATGAAAACCACAAACTTCAATGAAAAAATACATATAAACAACAAAGGAGCATGATGTCACATCCGAATGTTTGTAGTCAATTGGAATGAGATGAGAGTCTCATGACTTCTACAAGATAGAGCTAATGAATGGCCTATCAGTTAAGAGCACACACTGCTCTGGCAGAGGACTAATTTATATCTTTTAAGAGGAATGAATCAGTTTAATATACAGTGAGAGCTGTGATTTACTTGACAAGCAAGTAGCTATAGACGGCCTAAGAAATCACAAACAACTGCCAAGAGCATAGGAGGAAACGCAGTAACTGTAAAAGCTGGCCCATCTCCGTGCACGTTCAAATTACCAAAGCTATATTGGAAAAGGGCAAGGCTGTGCATTCTGGGTCATTTGAATATTTATCATGATAGATAGTCTCTCAATGGGTAAACATTCCTTTATAATATCCATATTAGAAAAATGTAGAGCTCAATAAAAATCAATAAAAATCCATATTAGAAATTTCTAATATGTAGTCTTGTGCTTTAGAAATATAAAATTTGGAATATAAAATAATATAAAACTGATATTTAATGCTATGTCCTAGCCATGTTTCTTTAGATTTCTTTTCAAATCTACTTAACTTCCAAGTTACTGCTTTAGACAAGTTTGATATGCAAATTGGTAAATCCATATGTTAATGTCTCATACTATATGGAGACAATGCTAGTTCTAGTGTAACTAATAGGAAGACAAGACATATAATAACTAGGAAAGAAAAACAAAAGGTGATTATGTTTTTCTGACATATTAATATAAGATACTAGGTTAGAAATTTAAAAAAATCTGAAAAAAATCGCATTTTGCTGCTAATGGATAGTTACTTATTTCATGACATTGAGATTTAGGAAATGAAGCAACTTTTGATTCAGTTACAGTGAACAGCTGAGTCTAACTTTTCACATAAATTCTAGACCTCAGGCTAAACACGTGACTTCAGAAAGTCCATCAGGAGTTCCCGATTAACTCTGTGTCACTGGGATGTCAAACTGCATGAGAGGTCAGGGAAATCCTTCTGAGTTGGAAAATGCTTGAAGCCATTTTCCCAAACCTCAGGAAATAACTGCCTTTATAGGTGACAGTGATGCCAGGTGGACTTAAATGTTTAGAATCGGGGTTAACGAATGTCAGCAAAAATAGCATCAGGCAGATAATACATCTCATAGCCAAAGGATTATTAAAAGTGCTCACATGGCATGCTAGGGCACATCTAATCCCTCAAACCATGGTCTTCCTGATGCTGAAGCTGAGACCAGCTTTCTAATGTGCCTGTTACGGGGCACATTGCTGACAGCTTTCGTCTTAGCCACGTTCAGTAGCCTATTAGCCATTTCTGTAATTGCGCTGTAGAGCACTCTGGGAAAATCCTAGCTCATTAAATATGTCACGTTCTCCTTATTTGAAGGGACAATTATAACAATTTACAATGCAATCTGCAGATGAATGGATTCATCACTAGGTAAATTTGTGCTGATCTTCCTTTGGTCCATGGAGCTGCAGATTGAGCTGGGGCCTTGCATATGCCATGAAATCCCCTTCCACTGAGCTACTCCATGGCCCCTCACTACAGGAAATGTTTACATTTAGGTCATTTGTAGCTGGGTTCTCAGGAAATGGATAGGCAGACAGAGAAATAAATAGGATTTAGAAAATATGTAGACACTCTTTCATAAGTGTACATTTTAGACGTCAAGTTTATCAGGAATACTGTTTCACTTCTAGGCTCTTTATTTCAACTGCTTATGGAATCAACTCGAGCACCCCAAAGCAACTTAAATTTTTGCCTGATGATGTAGGACATATCTGTAGCTAAGAAAACATTGGTAAATTTTCCTTATTTTAAGATCTAGCAAAAACCTGAGAGATATTGTGTGTGCTTTAAACTAGGTACATGAAAAGGTCTATTAAAAAAACATGTGTCATATCTATCACGGGAGTCACTGTATTATCAAATCTCATTAACAGAAGTTGGGGTCATAGTTTTCTTATAAAGTGAAATTTAATTAATAATTAATTTCATAGACTATATTGCATTTTGCTTCATTGATTCAAGCAACAAAAATTAAAGCAACTATTAAGCACCATGTAGATATTATAGGTATACAGGCTAATGAGACCTTATAGGTTAAAAATGAATAAGCCTGTACTACAAATTTGATACTAGTCAAACTCTAGAGATTTTAATTGAGCGTAACTGTTTACAAAAATGTCCAAAGAATGTAGGTATTTTTTTTTCAGATCTTCTCAACTAAAAGTCATAAGTCTAGACTACAATCAAGGATTTAAAATTCTCAGGCCAATACCTTTTATGCTACAGAAACAAGTTTCTCTTAGAAACCACAGTGCTTTGATGTAAATAGCTTGATCAATAGGAAGTTACTCTTACTGATATTCAGCCATCATGGTCAGATGTTTCATTCCAGATTTCTGCAGAAGCCGGAGAAGGCTGTCTGGTTTGTCATGTTTTCCTTTCTCCCATCTTTGCATCTATTTCCATATCTTATCCATATGAATAGCTAAAGCTCATAAAATAGTGTAAATATCAATCTAATTGCACACTATTTACACAACTTTAAGTGTCAAATAAAATCTGTCACTGAAAAGTATAGATATTTCAAAAATTTTAATTATTTAAGAAACTGTGATTAAAAAGTTTAATTATATCTGCATGTACTTGTTAATTTCTTATTATGTTTGTGTATGTATGCATCCATATGGGTGGGCATGTGCCATGGCACATGTGTAGATAGAAGTCAGATTACAATTGTGCCAGTCAGTTCTTTGCATCTACATTGTGAGTCCCAGGGATTGAGGTGGTTAGCATTGGCAACAAGTGCCTTTACCCAAAGGACCATCTCATGAGCTCCAAACTGGTCATTTCAAAGACCAAAAAAAAAAAAAATGAATGAAATTACTTCCAAGTTTTAAATAAGGCAAAACCTACAATAATTTTATTTAATTTATAGAATTTTGAAAATAATCTCTTGTAGCTTAGATAGTAAAATGGAAATTTTAATTGGAAACATGAAGTTGCCATGTTTTGAGGATATTAATTTCAGTGGTGAATTCTTCTGTAATACTTAATTAGGAGGCTACATTTGTGTATTTGAAATATTCTTTTTTTCATTCTAATCTCAAGGTATATAGGCAGTATATAAGGTGCATTTAGGGAAATTTTGAGAATGACATAACTATTAAATTTTAAGCTCCGGAACTGAATGATCACATCAGAATCCTTCTTCAGGGGATTATAATGAATATCCAAGGTAAAAACACAATGAATTACAATTGAATCACAATGACATTATAGAATACAATTAGTGGACTTTCTGATGTAAAACAGAAAAATATTGGTAGTGAAGAGGGGTTCATTGTAAGATAAGCATATACTTAAATAGCTAAATAATCTACAAAATTGATTTTTTTTCTGTCGTTGCTTTTTTTTCCATTTATAAATATATATTTTTATGTATATTTATAAATATACAGATACATATGTAGATGATGCTGATACTTTCTTCCAGAACTCAACATCTTTTTTTTTCCATACATTGTTTTGTTTTATTTTTTCCATTCAAGAACATAATTAAAGAAATAAATTTTTTTTCCTTTCTTCCCCTTCTCCCGGTCCCCTCCCACTACCCCCCCACCTCTCCTCCCTCCCCCTTCTTCCTTGAAAGAGGGCATGGTGCCCTGCCCTGTTGGAAGTCCAAGGCCCACCCCCATCCCTCCTGGCCTAGGAAGGAGTGCATTCAAAAAGACTCGGTTCTCAAAAAGATAATACATGCAGAAGAG
>PVIU01020693.1:6763-33479 GCA_004026605.1 Ondatra zibethicus | reverse complement strand
AATTAAGTTGACCATGCTCATCAGCCCCGCCCCCAACCACTGTATCCACAAATTTTGTCACTCAAGAAGATGATCTGAAAATGTTCTGCTTTGCGTCAGCTCCAGTGAATGTGAAGGCCTGTAATGTAGTAATGTGTGTTAGTCCACTTTTCTTTATTATAGTGGAACACCAGAGGCAAGTAACCTTTATAAAAAAAAAGAAAACAAAACAAAAAGGTTTATTTACTTCACAGTTCCGAAGAGTGTGGTGTTGGTTTCAGCTCACCTTTTGTGAAGCCCTCAGGATGTGATATATATATCATTTGATCCATCATATATATACACACATATACATATATATACACACACATATATACACATATATACATATATGTGTGTGTATATATGACGGATCAAGTGATAAATGTCCCCATAGTGTTTGGCATTTGAATACTTGGTCCCTAGCAGGTGGTACTGTTTGGGGATGCATAGGAGGAATGTCACTGGAGACGTGAGAGTTTGAAGACTCATGCCATTTTGAGTTTGTTCATTTTGCTTCCTGTTTGAGGTTCAAGATGTGAGCCCTCAGCTTTCTGCTTCGGCCTCTGTGCCTCTGCTCTGCCATCATGGACTCTTACCCTTCCAGGGCTGGAAACCCAAATAAACTCTTCCTTCTGTAAGTCACCTTGGTCATGCTATTTTTTGGTCCATATAGTATGATATAATACAATATCATAATTTTCCTCTTCCTTTTCCTCCTTCCAACCCTTTCCGTGCCCCTCATCCTTGCTCTATCACATTCATGGCCTTGGCTATGGCATTGCATCACTGCTGTTTCCCTCTGTATGCTATAAATATGTTTTATTACCCTTGGTTAATAAAGAAGCTGCTTTGGCCAATGGCTCAGGCACACTCCGAGTTAGCTCTTACATCTTAAATTAACCCATTTCTATTATTTTATATTTTACCACAGGGCTCGTGGTTTGTTAGTTCGCATCTTGTTTCTTGGGCGACTACATGGCATCTCCCTGACTCTGCCTTCTTTCTCCCTGCATTCAGTTTAGTTTTTCCACCTACCTATACATCACAGCCATGGAAAGTAACTAATACAACATTGGCGAGGGAAACATTACATCTACAAACAGGAAGCTAGAGATGGGGCTCACTCTTACAACAACCCACTTGTGAGAGCTGGGGCCCCACCCACATAGCTACATTAGTTCTTTGCCAGGGCAGCTTCCCTTTTGACCCAACATCTTCCCACCAGTCCTCTTAGAGGGCCCTCACCACCCTAGGGGCCAAGTTCCCAACATAGGAAACCAGGAGGATACACTCAAAACCTACGCAATCCAAAGCGAGTCATATGTATTTGTTGTGTGATATCTGACTCTAGACTGTGGTGTCCAAGAGACACAGGAGCTGTTAGAGTGGTACTGCACTCTTATCATTACGTTTTAACTGCTGAATTCCACAGTAGACACTGGGAGAGAAGACGACTGGGGGCGGGGAGGGGGTAGGGTCAAATGCCACTGCCTGGCATCTCCCACCCTCAGAAAAACAGCTCCTCTGAGAAACAGGCGGGAAACATTGGTGCTTCACCTTACACTGTGGTCACGGAGGACAAGTTATGTTATGACATCGTTATTTTGCATGCCACTAAGGCAGGCAAACTGTCAGTTCTTGGATCACACAGAGACTGTCAGCTGAACAAGGTTTCTTGGTGACCTTTGGCTTGAGGAGACCTTGATCTTGAAGAGGGAGAGTATCCCAAGCAAACACACTTGGACAAATCTCTTAGTTGGACTTGGAAGTGTGTGTGGAACAGCTCCTGAGGAGACTCCTTTGCCTTCCTTCCCTCTGGCTTTCTGTCACCTGTCCTTGGGCTGTCCTTAGTGTCTGAGCCCCATCTGCTCTGCTTCTATCACCTCCTAAGACCTCAGGTTGCCTCCCAGGGTGCTGTGCGGGTCAAGTCCCAGGCACTTCTTTTCTCTGGGCCCTTGCTGAGTTTCAGTTTCTGCTCAGGTAAACAAGGACCCCAAGTCTGTTCTTCAATAGCCCCAGGGGATGACTGGAAACTCTTCCCTGCTATCTTTGGAAAGCTTTGGAAAACTGGAAGGGGATGATGAGGGTGTTCCCTTGAGCCTGGTGACAGGGTCCTGGCCAAATGAGAGCTTCATTTTCAGAAGCAGTATTGCAGAGCTTCCCCCTCCAAACACTGCCCCTGAAGCCACTTTCCCTGACCAGCTATCCCGAAAACCAGCGATGTTCACCTTGCAGGTCAGTGCCTGCCATTCCTAACTGTAGGCCCCCTCTTCAGCCCTGACTGCAAGCTCACCACACCAGGGAGAGAGCTGATCTTGCTAATGGTCCACGAGGCCCAGCAGGAACTACAAGTCCCACCCGCTCCTCTCTGAGATCATAGGCTCCACTCCAGCCACTCTGGCCTTTTCCTAACTCGCCAAATATGGTAAACCTGAGGCCTTTGCTCTTAATATTCCTTTGCCTCAATGTTCTGCCCTTCTCCCAATATCCAGGACTCTGTCGCCTTTAAGACTGTCAAACGTCACTTCAACACTATACTAACAACCATCCCATTTGAGATCCTACCCTCCTGGCTTTCATCTTTCTCACCTGATACTGCTGTTTCTTCAGCCTTTTGTTTGTTTGTTTGTTTTAAGGCTTTCTAATTTGCAACTCTATTTCACTTAATCAATTCATTTCCATGAATGGAATGTAAGCTCCAGCAAGGCAGGCTTGATGCCTTCTTCATTCCGTTTCCACAGCCCTAAAGCACTGCCTAGCTCAGCGTAGGCAACCTCTGACTATCTATCAAATATTAAATGCACAGGTGAAATAATGCTCAGCTTAGACCCCTGCCCCTGCTATCAGTTCCAGGGTCAAGACCAGGAAGCCTCACCGGATGACTTGGCATTCTCTTCAGAGGGCAAGGGAGCTGACATCTAGGCTTGCAACTGTCCCCTGCCTCACTCTCCACCAACAGACATTTAAGGAACTTCGGGCAGGTTCTGGAGAAGTCTCCGCCCCTTCTGGCAGCTTGGGGCCCAAGGCTGCCTGGGGCAGAGGGGAGCCCGGAGGAGGGGCACGGGCCAGCACAGGCAACCTGCGATGGCAGGGCCAGCCGAGGCAAGCCCGCCCTTCACGCCCCCTCACACCAGGCACCCGGGCCTGCTGGGCCCCCGAGCGTCCAGGGGATGGCTGCCCTGACTTGACCCCGCACAGCCCCAGGATTGCACCTGAGAGGATCCCGCGCTCCTCACGCCCCGCTCTCCTCCCTGTCCTCCCGGCCCGCTGCGGCTCCGGCCCTGGCCGGCAGGGGCCGCTCCTCGCGGCGCCCGGGGCCCCGCCGCGCCCGCCGCCGCCCGCTCCCCGCCCCTTCCCCGGCCGGCGTTCCCGTTACGCCGCCGAGCCGGGAGCCGGAGCCCGAGCCCGCGGCCGCAGCGGGAGGCGGCGCGGGGCCCGGCGGCGGCGGGGCCTGCGGGGCCTGCGGGCGCGCGCCGGGCCGGCCAGGGCGGCCATGGCGACCAGGAAGGCGGGCTCGCGGCTGGAGACGGAGATCGAGCGCTGCCGCACCGAGTGCCAGTGGGAGCGGATCCCCGAGCTCGTCAAGCAGCTGTCGGCCAAGCTCATCGCCAACGGTACGCTCGGGCGCACCGGGGCTGCGGGGCCGCGGAGGCCTCCGGGGCTAGGCCCGAGGCGCGGGGCGCGAGCAGGGGCGCGGCCGGGCTGAGAGGCGCAGGCCGCGCGGTGTGCGCGGTCCAGGCCCTTGGGGAACGCGGGGTCCTCCGGTCATGCTGCTGGGCCCGCGGGCGGTGGCGGCGCCCCAGAGTCCAGGCGTGCAGGGCAGGGAGGCTCACCGACCCCGGAGGCCAGGGGCCAGACCCTGGTGGCTTCCAAGAAGTTGAAGCCGGTGTGTGTGTGTATGGTGTGTGTGTGTGTATGGTGTGTGTGTGTGTATGGTGTGTGTGTGTGTGTGTGTGTGTGTGTGTGTGTATGGCGCCCGTAGGACGTGCCTGTTGGCATCTGGGGGTCACTAGAGTGTGTGTGGTGTGCTCAGGGGTCCTGCTAACGGGAATGTTGTGAACATATGGTATTCAAGGGCCCTGGGAGGAAGCTCAGACTTGGGGCACGTTAGAGGTGGCATTGGCAGGTTGGGGGTGTATGTCTTGAGCAGTTGGATGTCAAATCTGCAGACCCAGAGAGGTCAGGGTGGAGAGTATAAGGGAAACAGAGTCAGGGAGAAGGTTATTGGGCAGAAAGATGAGGATGTGGTTGAAGACTGAAGGGTAGTGGAACTGATTAGATGAGGGGCTTGGTGTGCCTAGGAGCCCAGAATCTGTGTTGGAAACCGGTGGCTGGACTTGGCCAAACGACCCCGTTTGCTGAACTGAATCTCCCAACCCATCAAACCAAAATTGCAGCCAAAATCACATTCCAGAGCAAGACTCCACGTGGCCTTATTTGTTTTGGAAGCAAGTATGGTTAATATTTGCTTGTGTTTTAGTACGCGCCAAAACCACAGGCACCGTGAGAGGGCACAGGATTTTGTCCTCCTTCACCTCTGGCTTCCCAAGGCTGGCTGGGCCGGTGTGGGTCAAACAGCTAACTCACAGAGAGAATGAATGAAGAGCTGGCACTGCTCATTCAAGAAAGGATGTGGGCTGTTTTCAACCGTCTCACCTGTCCCTACCCAGACGGCTAGAGAAGTCACGTACCCTCTTTAAGGCCGGTCTCTGCGATTTTATGGAAATAGTGCCTGGAAATGAAAAGTTTTCTTTTTAATTGGGCTTCACTATGTAACCCTCAAACTCACCATATAGCTTAGTCTAGCCTCCAAGCCTCTAGCCTTCATCCTTGGCCCCCAAGCTTAGGACCATAGGCACATATCACCATGTGTAGAGGGCAAGATTTTGGTTTTGCACACTGTCAACTACAGTACCTTTCTTTGAAGGGTTTTTTGGAAAATGGTGGTTTGTCTCAGTTAAGTTAGCATCTTGAAAGAAGGATGTTGAGTCCCCAGAACCCCAAAGGCAGCTTGACCTTGCCCTCTTTGTCTCTTCCGTACCCTCAGTTTCTTTTCTCTTGTTGAGGTCCCTGTCCTCATTGAGGTCTCCCGTATCAATCATTCCATCTCCTCTGTGCAGGTTGATGTTAGGAGTCAGTGTGTTTTTGAGCTTCCTCCCAGATCTGCCCGCTTCCTGCTGTCTGCCATGTGTAGTGCCCATGCCCACCTGTGCCAGGTGCTGACCGGGCCTCTGCCCTTGTGGACTTCCTTCCTCTGGGAGGACCACTGAGAGTCAAATATGGAAGTGGTCCGCGAGAAGTGGCATAAAGAAAACAGACAAGTTTCTGTGACTGAAAACAACGGGCGGGAGGAGAGACGGGACTGACTCAAGCCGCTGTGGTCCCTGATGAGTGGACGAGTGGACTTTCATGCATGGGCCCGTCCTTCTGAGCTGGACTCCTTCCAGAACCTAGTTCCTGTGGCCTCAGCTGCTGCTGAGAATAGGGTGTGTGGTGAGCAGGGTGGTGGGGATGAGCAGAGAGAGCACTGTGGGAGATAGTTTTGTCCCAAAGCCTCACGTGGTGAGGAGCAGCCACGGATGGGGGCAAGGTCACCGAGACATGAAGAGGGCAAAGAGACTGTTCAGAAAGACAAAAATAAAGCAGAGAAACAAATCCCAAATGGTGTATCTGCTGTAGATGCAGAGAAACATTTGAGGGTGACTCTTCCCCTGGCTGATGGATCCTTCCTGGGCCTGCTAGTGGGACCTCTTCCTGGCTTTGGGGTCCCGGCTCCCTTATAGCCTCTGTGGGTTTGCCAGCACATATTTTGGGCAGGTGGGACACTGCTTAAAATAAAGCTTTACTGCTTGCAGTAAGGAAAACAAATGAATGTCACACTGGTCATACTAAGACAGCTTTTTTGAAGGCAGCTGCCTGCAGGTCAACAAGAGCCTGCGGTCCATGCAGCCAGCAGCCCGGGGCTTGATCCTGTGCTGCCCACCCTGTTTCTGTGACCTTGGTCACAGCACCAACAGCCTGGAGCCTGTTGCCTCACCACTCAGTTCCCTTAACATTCAGAGCCTCTTAAAATGTCCTTTACTGAGTGTGGTGACACGCCTCTAATCCTGTCCCCCTAGAAACAGGCAGATCTCTGTGAATTCCAGGCCAGTCAGGGCTATGTAGTGAGACCATGGGGTTTCCTTGCAGGAATTAGGAAGATTAAAAACAGGCTGGGGATGAAGTAGAGCGGGATGCTTGCCTAACACACATACAGTTCTGGGTTCAACAGGATGGATATGGTGACACCCCTTTAATCTCAGCACTGGAAAGGCAGAGGTGGGTAGATCTCTGAGTTCCAGGACAGTGAAGGCCACAGAGTGAGGCAGTAGTGTTTGGGAACTGGGTGTGGTATGGCATATCTATAATCCTAAACCCTCAAAGTGGGGGAGAGTACAGGGTCATCCTTGGCTGTATCATCAGTTGGTGGTTTGGGCTATAGGAATAGGAGACCCTGACAGGAAAAAGCGATTAAAGTTTCTGAAGTCTTCTATCAATAACCACGGAGCCTTAGGTGTGGGAGTGTTTTGTAGATGTATCAATTGTTACTGGTGCCACAGCTCTGCGTTTTGATTGGGTGGTCTTCTGTAATGGTCTCCATCTGTTGCAAAGAGTTTCCTTGATAAGGGGTAAAGACTACACTTATCTATGGGTATGAGGACAAGATTATAGATTATAATTATAGATTATAGATTGTTGTTAGAAATTATTAGCAGACCATTCTTTATTTATTTACTCCATTCCATCAATCCTATAAATATTGAGTATCTACTGTGCACTACAGAAGGCTGTATTAGTGAACAGAGACCGAAGCCCACTTTCTGGCGGGGAAGGGCCAGTGAGGCAGGTGATGCTTTCATTGCATCATAAGCAGGATGCTGATGGTGGTCGGTGCTGCTGGAGGGATGAAGGGAAAAGGTTGGGTGGGAACTTGCAGGGGCTGCTGATTTGAAAAGTAAATAGGTGGCCGCAGTGGCTTGGGACGCCCTGCTGAGAAGGCTTTATGGGAGATAGGACCAGAGGAGCTGAAGGAGTGAGCTCTGGAGAGGGGGCTTCACGACCGGGCCTGGGTGAGGCAGAGCATGTGGCGGACTTTATGGACTACAGTTATGGCTCTGCGTTTTCTCTGCCTGAGGTAGGAGCCAGGGGAGGGGTGAGAGCAGCAGTTGCTGATTCTCTGCTTCCACTCAGAAGGGACAGCTCCTTCTGGGAAGGATGGGCTGGCCGTTCCCCACTAGGGACTCTAAGCTGTGGGCACTGGAAGTTATTGCTCCATCCTGACCCTGGAGATAAATGGGGCTAGACATTTTGCCAAGAGATGGGCAAATTAAGAAAGGTCAAACGTCAAGTTGGAGAGGAAACCAGCTATCTATCTACTGCCCCACACTCCAATTTCATTTGCTGTTTAAAAAAGATTTTTTTTGAACAGTTAATATATCCCAAGTTGGCCTTGCCTTAAACTTACTATGTAGCTGAGGATGACCTTGAACTTCTGATCCCCCCCCTGCCTTCACTTCCAAGAATGCTGAGATTGTAGGCATTCTATACGTCTGATTTATGCTGTGCTATGGCTGGAACTCAGTGCCTTGGGTATGGTAAACAAACATTCTCCCCAAATCCAGACTCCTCCTGGAGCTGGCTGAGTGACCTTGAACCAGCTGGACAGCTTCTCTGAGCCTTCCTTTCCATTGGTAAGCCAGGCTCTATACACCTGCTCCATGAGCCACATACCTCTCCAGCTCCTCATTCCACGCTGTCTTAGAGAGAGAGAGAGAGAGAGAGAGAATCACGACCTGGTTGTAATGGCTGGCTGCCTGCCAGCCTGTGCTAGAAAGACGATAATCTCTTAAGTGGAAGCAGTAGAGAGATTTCTAGGGTAGATTCTTAGCCCACTCCACATGTGCAAAGTTCCCATCTGCGTCTCGGCAAGGACAAGGTGTGGGACTCAGTGGGCACAGTGGGTATAGGGGTGAGGAACAGCCGGAGCCTAGGAGTAAAGGCAGAGAACCAGGTATACATCAGCTTGTGGGTGGCCCCCTGGGTACTCCATAGAACATTCCTGTTCTGACTTCCCAGCATGTCATCTTCTAGCCTCTTAAGGTTTACCGTGTGTAAAGTGCAGTGCACGTGGGCCTTATCCAGACTGTCGCTGGAACTGACCGAGTGACCTCGAGCCAACTATAACCTCTCTGAGCCTGCCTTTCCATTGGTAAGGCACCCGCTGCTCTATTAACGTGGCCGTGAGGATTGACACCTGTAAAGCTCGGTACATGGTGAGCTGGTGTTTCTTGTCCCCAGGGCTTCATGTGGCCCCAGCTGGGGAAACAGTGAGAGACAGAGACTTGGAAAAGGTGTATCTGAACTGGTGCTTGGCGAGAGCCTCATATATTACTGTGGCAGGAGCTGGCATTCGTGGATCCTGGGCAGTCACTGTGAGGTCATGTAGCATCTCTCTCTAGCCAGTTTATCTCTTTAGGCAGCCCTGCTCCTGAGCTCACCTGGAGCGGGGAAGCCCCACATGGTAATTCTTTCATAAGGGATCTCAGCCCATCTGATTTGGTGAGACTTGGAGACATTTCAATCACCTCTTGGTGATGGATTGGTAGGGAAATGGTACCCTTTTTAAGACAATCTTTGGCTCCAGAATTTATCTGGACCATGCTATGAGAGAGGTTCTTGGTTTGCCTATGGCTGACTCCCTTGGTGTTTGAAGGCATGGATGGCATCACGGCTTCCCTGTGTAGACTTCTAGTATCTTGAAGCCTCTGCAGACTTCTCAAGAGCGGCTATTGTTGGTGGCCCAAGGTCATCTTGGGAAATAATCTGAATCTCTGCTGTGAAGTGAGATAGTGGCCTCGCTGTTTAGGAATGACCTCTTAGGACATTCCTGGGACATCCCACAAGCCTCCGGGAGTCAAACTGCCCGCAGGTCAGTGAGAACTCCCATGATCCTCTAGCTGTGCTTCCTGGCCAGCACCTACTTTTAAATACGGTCTTGTCGTCCCTGAAGCTCATGCTCTGTGGTACAGAGCATGACCTTACTTTTGGGTTGCTGGCAGTAGGCTTTGGGTCTCGTGGTCCCTGCAGTGAGGGCAGAAAGACCTTGACTTAGGGCAAGCACTGGGGCTGGGACTGCCCTGCTCTCCCCGTGGCGTGAGTCATCATACATGGAGGGACTTTGGGGCTCTGGGCTGGGAGAGGATTCTTGACTTTCATCTGCTTGGTTCAGCAACTCTTTGAGCACATCTCCCGTCACCTTGGAGCAGCGTCCTTTCCCCTCATCCCTGGGCTAGTTTAGTTTAGATTCCTGGCCCCTGGTTTATGGTTCTTCCTTTGCTCATGCTGTTCAGCTCTGGGATCTTCACTGACGGTCAGAGCCTACCCATCTGTCAGGGTCTGGTCCAAGTTCCTCCTTGGAGCATGAATTCTAGTTGGTCTTAAGAATAAAATCCCAGAGTCAGCTATCAGGGGGTGAAAGGTGAAGGACCAGAGAAGCAGAGCGGCCAGAGTTCTTACCTCTACCAATGCTGTCCCTACGAATCCTCAGACTGCGTGCTCAGACTGCATCTCAGACTGAGTCCTCAGACCGCCTTGAGCTCCTGACTCCTTTCACCTTATATTCCTCTCTCCGCCCAGCCATATCACCTGTCTCCACTTTCCTAGTGGTGGGATTTGTGATCCCAAATGCTGAGATCACCTTTGTGTGAACTCTGTTTCTTCTTTAGACAGATTCAGTCTCATGCAGCCAAGGGTGGCCTTGAACTCACAGAGATCCATCTGCCTCTGTCTCCCGAGTGCTGGAATTAAAGATGTGTGCCACCACTGCTTGGCTTCTATGGCTAACTAGTGGCTTCGCTCTGTGCGCTGACCTTCAGGCAAGCTTTATGTGTTGGATCACAAATGAAGAGTCATCATCCCCCCTCCTGGCTGACCTTCCCTCACAGAAAAGGCACCCATAACTGTGTGGACCATGTTGAGACCATGCTGTTGGGGAATCTCTCTTGGGGGATGGGGCAAGCCTCACTTATGGGAGCAGACCTAAACCCCTAAGGTTTCCTTTGAAGGAAGGGCACATATGCTTAGAGAACAAAAACTTTGAAATCTACCCATCAAGTCTAATTCACAGGAGAGGGAGCCCAGAGAAGGAGCTGCCCCCTGTAAAGCCCTGGGCAGCTGACAGGAGAAGCAACAGAGTGGGTTGGATCCTGGCCCTAGAGCTTGCCTGCTGAATTCCCTATGAGAGAGGGAAACTCTGGGCTAAAACTCCAGCACAGCCGAAGTCCTCTGAATCCCTCGAAGCCAGATGCTTTCCAGGTGAGGGCTATTTCAGAATATGGAATATATCTTGGACATTGTGGGTCTGGGGCAGCACTCCATTCATGTTCCGAAGTTATGTATAGTTATTACAAAGGGATAAATACACTGGGAACAGGCGTCAGTTCATCTTGGGTTTTGTTACTCAAATGAATAACAGTAAAAACCACCTTTGGGGGGCTGGGGAGATGGCTCAGTGGGTAAAGTGCCTGCTTATGAGTGAGGCTCTGAGCTCCAACCCCTAGAACCCATGCAAAGAAGCTGGGATGTGACATCAGTAATCCCAGTCCTGGGAGCAGAAACGGGATCCCAGATTTTACTGGCTAGCTAATCTAGCCAAAAAAATGGACTCTATTTTTAGTGAGAACCTCTATGAAGAGTGATTAAGGAATACTTACCAATGTCAACCTCTGGTCTCCAGATGTACATGAATAGGTGAGGGCATCCACATGGGACAGCATACCTGCATACATGCACACGCATGCACGAGGGCATCCACATGGGTCAGCACACCTACATACATGCACATGCATGTGTACACGTCCACACACACATAAATAACAATTTTTCTATTTTTAGAGAGTTCTTGATTTCAGAAATTACTGCTAATGTACTGTGGCCTATAGTAGAAGTGTCAAACTTGTAAGGTAGCTGTAAGGACTCCCTACAGTTCCTAATAGTGCTTAGCTCAATACTTGGTCAGAGGCAATGTCACCATGGGCCAGCCATTTTATGCTGCTCTTGGTAGTGTTACCGTCTTCATTCCATGGCCAAGGCTCTTTCTCTTCCCCTCACCACCTCTCTTGTTCTTCACCAAGCGGCTAACTTTAGAGGGATGAGGGTTCTTATTTTTCTGGCCTCAAATTGTGGATGGAGTTGGGCTTACAGCTCACGGGTGCATCTGAACAAATAGAGCAGGCCTCAGGAAGTAAAATTGAGGGTCTCTTGCCTTGGAAGTGAGGGGTTCCCTCTCTGTATACACACACACACGCACGCATGCACGTACGCACGCACGCACGCACGCACTCACTCTTGAGTGCCTCTTTCCACCTTCCTTTCCACCCTGTTCTTGTGTTGATCATTTCATTGTGTTTATGCCCAGGTTTGTGATTCTAACTTCATGTCTGTGATTGCTTCTGAGGTTTTACTGCCAATAAATAAAGCTTGGCCCTGATTGGCTGAGGCATAAGCATGTGACAGCTCTAGTTAGTGAAACAGTAGTGGGTATTTACTTGATGCAGGGGCTTCTGGGAAAGATTTCCTCTTGCTGATGAATCCCTGTATGTGCTTATAAGGGAAGAATAGGCACTTTTCTTGTCTGGAAAAAGCTATTCCTGCCTTTGAAGCCTGGAGTTGGTGCTGTCTTGAACCCATTATGGTTCCCAGACCCTGAGAGAGGCTGACCCAGCTTAAAGAAAGAATGTGGCTGTTGAGGGACCAAAGGCTTCCGCCTGGAGCAGCTCTTCTCGGGTCTTCCTGTTGTGTGAGGTGATGTGTTCCTCCTCTGAGACCACAATAGGCAGGTGTCTGCTCATTACTCACTGCTGAAGGCATTCCAACAATCCACCTCCTCGGCCCTGGGGCTGCCTGGCCAGCTTGGTCTGGATGGGCACTTGAGAGCAGCCTTTGCTCTTCATTCCTATTGGCCTCACATGGCACTATTTCTCTCTCTGGGTGACCTCATGCTTGGCAGATGGTGGAGTTTTGCAGGCGGCTGATGTGTGTGAAAGCTGGTGTCCCATTGAGAAGTCCAGGAAGAAGGTTTTCATATGCCTCCCTAAACCACCCCCTCAACCACGAGACAAGGCTGTTAGGCTAAACAGTGTCATGCAAAATATGAAGAACAGCCACAAGCCACCACAATCCTAGTGCAGGAGCAGCACCCTGCCACCTGAGGGCTTGTCTCTCCCTGCCTGTTGTGTGGCGGAGGTGAAGGGTGCCAGCGCTGTGCTGAGTGGATCCTTGGGCCTGGAGTTCATATACTTGCCCCCACTGCCAAGGGCCTCATTTGGTCCTCACAGCTGGTTTTCCTGAGCTGAAGCTGTTAAAATGGCGTCAGTAGGGGAAGAGACCGGATGGCATTCCTTAGGCTTCTCTGTCAGGTGCTGGGTGTGAACTTGTACGTGAATTCATGGTAATTGCCCTATCAGCCAAGTGAGGCCAAGGGTCATGATACTTCTCATGGAGGGGACTAGTAGACTAGGGCCCAGGGCTGCTCACTGATGGAGCCCAGCTCTCCTGGGACTAGGTTTGTTTATCCTAGCACTCATACTTTTCTGGCCTGGTCAGCTCAAAGAATTCCTGAGACAGCTCGTTTAGAGTCCAGGTCGCCGCGCTCCACTTCTGGAGACCCTTTGGAGCAAATCTCGTAGGAATCTGCATATTCTTACCAAGTCCCCATGGTAAGGGGTACGTACTGAGCCTTGTCATGGTTGGAGGTTCAGTGAAGACAAGGGCTGTGGGCATTGTAGATTTTCAGACATGTCTGGAGGAGTCTCCTTTACAGGTGGTGCTCTTCTTGGCTGAGTCAGGGGCTCAAACTACATTTTTAAGCGGAATCATTGGGGCTTGACCTGGCAGCTTTGAGGCCCTTGCTTTGAATCATAGCAATTAAAGAGCACCTCCTGTGTGCAGACAAAGCACTAGGTGACAGAGGGACGTAAGAAAAATAGGATGAGTAGGTCACCCCAGGCAACTCTTACGGCCCAGGTTAAGGACTCAGATTTCTGGACCTGACTGAGCTTCTGCTTCAGGTGGTGCTGTTGGGGTCAAGGAGCAGGACTCTGTTTTTTGTTTTATTTTTTAAAGGTTTATTTATTTTATGTGTGTGTGTGTGTGTGTTTTGCCTGCATGTGTGTATGTGCACTACATGTGTGCCTGGAGCCTGCAGAGGTGAGAAGAAGGCTGCAGATACTCCGGGACTTGAGTTGGAGACAGTTGTGAGCTGCTGTGTAGGTGCTGGGAATTGAACTCAGGTCCACTGCAAGGGCGACAAGTGCCCTTAACTGCTGAGCCAACTCTCCAGCACATGGAAGCATGGGTCTTTACCACTGTGCCAGGTATCTGTCCCTGGACCAGGTGTGAGAGTGATCGTTCACGTGGGGAGACAGGGGAGACCCCACAGTCTGAGGAGGACAGTGACAATGTCGTCCATCCCACAGGGCGTGGCTGGTTTGCTGGAGGGCTGAGACCAGGTAGGACACCATGGCAGAGTACAGGGCAGCAGGATTGTGAACTGGACAGTGGTAAAAGTAGACAAGCTGTCTTAGTTACTTTTCTGTTGCTGCAATTAAAAAAAAAACCCTCAACAAAAGCAGCTTAAGGGAAAAGCTTTTGAGGCTCACAGTTTGAGGGTGCAGCCCATTGTGGTGGGGAGGGTGTGCTGGCAGAGCAGAAGAAGGCCAGTTGTTCACATTTCCTGTGTACTTACTTGAGAAGCAGAGAGTGAGCCAGAAGTGGGTCTGGGCTAGAAAGCCTCAAGGCCTGTCTCTAGTGACTACTTCCTGTATTGAGACTCCACCTCCTAAAGGTTTCACAACCTTCCCAAACATCTCTGCCAGTTGAGACAAAGTATTTGAACCCATGAGCCTATGGGTACATTTCACATTCAGAGGATGTCATCCTAGTGGACAGAGACTGGCTTTAATACTGGAAGCCCCAACTATGTTATTGGGCATACAGTGGCGCATAATTAATGAACAACCTACCCTTGAGGTGTTTACTTGGCAGACCTGGCATGCAGGACAGCTGGTTGGAGTGCTTTAGCCAGGGGAAGGAGTTCTGGTGCAGGGACAGCAGTGACATTGCTCTGTCTGGCCGCAGGGAAGGCGTGCTGTGCCTGGCTCTTAGAGGAGCGAAGAAGAGAAGCAGCTGGCTGGGGAGTGAAGAGCCTGGTCTGGGAAGGAAGTTGCCTCAGTCGGTGTTCCATTGCTGTGAAGAGGCACTGTGACCAAGGCAACTCTTACCAAAGAAAGCATTAATTGGGGCTTGCTGACTTTTCAGAGGTTTAGCCTATGACCATCATGCCAAGAAGCAGGCAAGATGGCGCTGGAGCAGTAGCTGAGAGCTTTTCACATCCTGTCCATGGGCAGCAGGCAGAGAGAGGGACACTGGGCCTAGTGTGGATGTTTGAAATCTCAAAGCCCACCCCAGAGACACACCTTCTCCACCTACTCGAACCTTCTAGTCCTTCCAAAGAGTTCATCAGCTGGGGACTAAGTTTGCAAATATATGAGCCTATGGGGGCATTCTCATTCAAACCATTACAGAAAGTGTTGCGGTTCAGATGTCTGACTCTTCAGAGGGGCAGAGGGAGCAGGGAGTACCATGACAGTGACAGCAGTGATAGCAGATGTGAGCAGGAGCTTCCTGTGGGGCTAAATGTGACAAAGGCGCAAAGCTGAGGACAAATGGCATCAACTGGCTGACAGGCTCCACGGCCCTCCCCTTCCAGCCATTCGCTCAACACTTTGGTGAGCCCAGCACAGGATGACTAGGAGTTGTATATGAAATGGGATGCAGATAAATGTCACCACTAGACTGTCAGGACCAAGAGCTGAACCCTTTGGTTGGTTTTGTTCATTGCCATACCCCAAGCACCAGTTCTAGACACACAGCTGGTACACAGTTAATGATTTCATGGACACCAAGCCTTAATAACTGGGTCAGGACACAGTGGAGCACAGTTGATGAACACACTACCATTGAGAAATTTACAGACTCATTTGCTTCTCAAATCTCCCCTGAGGACCACCCACTGCCCTGAGGCCATGCAGTATAGATAGTGCTCAGGTCAGGGCTGGGTGTGACAGTGGGATGAGGGCTGTGGCAGCCCACAGGAGGGAGTGTGAAACCTGGTCCAGGTGCAAGTTGGCTGACTTCCCTGGTTGGCTTGCCTGGGGCTCTATATATCCTGGCTGATGGATTCCTCTTAGTGATGACCCAGCACCAAGCCTTTTCCTCCCCAGAGCTCTTGCCAGTATCTGAGGAGGTGGCCCTGGGTTCCTTCTACTGCCCTCTTTGTCCTTCTGCTCTGCAGACTTGCAGACTGCTTACCTTGTCCCAGGAGGCCTGGTTTCCTGGAGGCACTGCCTTCCATGGCTCTTGTAGAGTCAAAGGCTTTCTCCCAAGCTTTCTAGTGCCTGGGACTGGTCAGTTGATAAGGATGTCCTGCAGGGCATGCCAAGTCCATGACCTGCAGCAAATGCCACTTTTGCTTCCTGGCCCAGGCCAAAAGATTTGATCTCTACTGGGTGCTGGGCCCAGCAGCCTGGGAATAGGGAATGTGAGAAGCCATGCAGTTTGCTTCGCTTCCTGTGGAATCCGTTGTCCTGTCACTGAAGTCTTGCTAGGACTGGAGGATTCATCAGGCCTAGCTCCTCTGTCACAGTGAGTGTCCTCTGTGGTCCCCACTCAGGACTCAGGGTTCCTGTCTCCACACAGAACATGGTCCTTGGCCCGACCTGGGCTTCGACTCCTCTGGGATCCTGTCAGTTCTCTCTGGGTGTGTCTGATTTGTGTAAGTGGAGCTGACTTCCTGAAAAGACCGTTTCCTAGCCTCTGGGCTAGCCTGATAACATCCTCGGCCCTGCGGTTGCTTCCTGCCCTCAGAGCTCTGGCGATAGGCTAGATCAGCTCTCAGCCACGGGCTTGCAGCTTTTCTTTCTTTTCTTGGGTTGGATTTTTGTAGAGGAAGTATGTGTTGATGTACATGTGGTGTGTGTGTTAGAAAGTAAGTGTGAGCAAGGATGGGGTGAGCCTATAAGAGATTGTGATAGTGAATGTGTGTGTGAGCATATGTGTGAGAGTATATAATTGTGAATGTGTGTATGTGTATGAGAGTGTGAGTGTAAACTGAGTATATGAGCATCGGGATGTATGAATGAATTTGAGTGTGTAACTGAGTATAAGTGAATATGTCTGAGAATGTGTATGAGTATATAACAGTGTGTGCATGTGTATAGTGCATAACTGAGAGTGTGTCTATGTGTGTGCCTGTATGAGTGAGTGTATACATGTGTGTGTAGTGCGTAACTGAGTGTATACATGTGTGTGTAGTGCGTAACTGAGAGTGTATACACGTGTGTATAGTGCATAACTGAGAGTGTATACGTGTGTGTATAGTGCGTAACTGAGAGTGTATACACATGTGTGTATAGTGCGTAACTGAGAGTGTATACATGTGTGTATAGTGCGTAACCGAGAGCGTATACATGTGTGTATAGTGCGTAACCGAGAGCGTATACATGTGTGTATAGTGCGTAACTGAGAGTGTATACGTGTATGTATAGTGTGTAACTGAGTATGTATAGTGTGTAACTGAGAGCGTATACATGTGTGTATAGTGTGTAACTGAGAGCGTATGCACGTGTGTATAGTGTGTAACTGAGAGTGTACACACGTGTGTATAGTGTATAGCTGTGTGACCAGCATGTTCTCTCTTCTTTCCCCAAGTTGCTTCTGTCTCCCATCTTATCTTCTCTCATTTCTGTGCTGTGTGTGGATATAGGGAGGAGGTTTTGGCATGAAGCCTGGACTTTGACTACCAAGATTTCCCTAGAAGATCATTTATGCCAACTTCTTCTGGGTCCCGTAATCTTTGCCATTTGCCATCTTTCAGTCAGGAGTTCCAAATGCTCTCACACTGAACTGGGTCACAGTTTAAACAAGGACAGCTGGAGGAGTTGTCCAGTAGAAACCCTGAGGTAGGAACAGGAAGGTCTGTGCTGAGACCTCACGGTCAGCAATCATGGCCAATGTGGGGAAAGCTTTGGGGGAGCAGTCCCCTGAGACCAGTGTCCTTGGCTGAGTTCTGCCTAGGGAAAGAGACATATGTATTAATTGGTTTCAGAAGTACTGAGCACCTACCATTGCCAGGTACTGGTGTCCGGGCAAAGCGTGATAGAAAGTACTGAGAGGCTGGGCTAGTGTTCACCGTGGGGGAAGAGTGACATGGTACGGCTTACAATAGACGACAGATTCCTCTTCTACAGAAGGTCGGTGTGTGCCCTTCTTGCTTTGCTGTCGATGACCCCTGGTCAGATCCCCTGTCTGGGCAGGGCTTGCTGCCATGCGCTGGTCACGGGAAAGCATCATTGCTCTTCTGTGGGTCTGTGCTCCCACCTTCCAAGGCAGACTTCTCCCATTCCCTCATCTCGTGACCGCTCCCTGCCCTACAATCAGGATATCTGTCAGCTTCCCTCCTGCTGCTGCTTCGGACTTCAGCTCTTTCAAAGGCCACAGCTTAGAACTCTTCCCCTCGTTCCGTGTCTCGGGCCTGTGCTGCTTTGCCATTCTCTCCTCTGAGACTGTGCCCTCAGCACACAGGTGCCTGGGCTTTCCTCTCAAGGCATTGTTAGTCCTACTGCAGCAATTCCATGTCCCTGCTCTCTGTTCCAGCCGTGACTGCTTCCTACTGATTGGACTTGCCTCAGCACCTCTAGTTCCACAAAGACCACCCCTGTCAAAGTCACCCTTTGTTGTTGATGCCCTGTTGCTGAAAGTAATGACTATGCCTGCATGTTCCTTGACTATGCCTCCCTTGATGTTCCAGCCTTTGTTACTCGCTTGGCTTCCTTCCAGAAGCACTAGACCACACCTGCTGGGTTCCTGCTGAGACGGCTCCTCCCTGGAATGCTTTTCCTACAGGTCTAATTTTGGTTTCTGTAGCAGACATGTCCTGATTTTTCTTCCTAGGCCTTTCCCCTCAGTCTCCCCTAGTTTTGATCTGGAAACTGAATGTCATTGCAAGTTGAACTTGGCTTCATTCCTCTGCTTCAGTAAGTAGTGCTGTGGTACCACTGCTCACCGCGAGGTCTACAGAATCTTCTTTAGTCTCTGTCCTTTCTCATGGGCCATGTATTAGATCACTTCCAGGCTGCTGTAACAAATCAGCCCACATTTGTATCCTCTTAGCTTTATGGAGGTGAGGAGATGAAACGTGGGCCTCATTAGTTAACCAAGGTCATTGTGATCTTTCTGGAGCTCTGCTGGTGGATCTGTGTCTCTCCTCTGCCCGGTTCCACAGCGTGTGTATGTCATGCAGTTCCTACCCTCGTCTCCATCTTTAAGGTGAACAGTGTAGCCTCCCATCCTCTGCCCTGTAGCCCTATCTCCTGGATGCTGACCTTCAGCTGCTCACTCACACAGTCCAGGATAACTCTTCTATCTCCAGGCCTCTCACAGTCCCCTTTGACACATAACATGCTCAGTTCTGCCTTCCTGAGGTCGGGACATGGACTTGTTGGGGCCATACCTCCAACCCAGTCTGGGAGTAAGCCTGGTTTGTTTTGCCTCTGAATTACATTCACACCTGGTCTGTTTCTCACTTTCTTCACTGTTTCTTACCTCACTCGTGTCCAAATTGCTGTCACCTCTCACCTGCATACCTACCATAGTAGTCTGTTTCTGTCCTTGTCTCTTTGCTGAGTCCCCTCCCCACACAGCAGATGGAGGGAACTTGAGTCATAGCCTTTTACCCATGACTTACAAACCCTGCAAGACTGCAGCGCCGAGAATGCGTGCTATGCTCAGTAGTGTCTGCCACCCCCAGTGCTATCCCTTTGCTCTGACTGCACAGTTTACTTGCTCTGCTAGACCATGCCACTTAAGACCTCCCCTCTCTGGAATGCCTTTTCGATACATAGGTCTTTGCATTTCTGGCTCTGTGCTGTTATTGTCTTAAGAGCCCTCTCCTTGGCTGGTCTTTCCCTGGCCTGACCACTCAGTCTGGGGAAGACATCAGTCACTGTCACCTCACCTTGTTTAATTCTCTGTACCCTCTCACTGTTCCCTGGCCCCTTTCTGATTTGTCCCTAACCGGGTGTGAGCTCTCTGAGGGCAGATACTTCATCCTCTGAGTTGTAGCAAGTGTTTGGAAGCTGGCAGACTCTGACTAAATGCTGATGCTGTGTGGCTGTGCAGGATTAGCGCAGACCAAGGGAACTGGGGGCATCCACCCTAAGCTGACCTACAGTGTGTCTTAAAGGATGCGGATTCTGCAGACAGAGCAGGAAATCCCAGCATGCACAGGCTCCTAGGTAAGACTAATGAACTTGGAGGATGCTGAGGACCTGGAGCATGTGTGTGAGATCCTAGCCATGTTACTCTTCACTGGATTCTAAGAAGATAAGTGAAGCCTTGTGAACCTCTGTGGGGGTCAGAAGCAACCACTCAAAATTCAGGGCACACCATAGCACAAGTCACCTTTTCTCCTTTTAGATGAACTGGTTAGGGGCTGGTGCAGTGGCTTGGTGAATAAAGGCATTTGCTACCAGTCTTGATGACCTAAATTCTATTCCTAGGACACATATGATATAGGGAGAGAACTAACTCCCAGAAATTGTCCTTTGGTCTTCACATGTATACTGTAATGTGTGTACATACAAACAAATAAAAAATTATAATTAGTTAACCAGTTAATGTTTTGTTTAGCAAATGAATGTACATAGTAGTAAAAATCAATAATTCAAGGATATTTGGATGCTTTCCCTTGACAATGGTGTTATGTGCTGATAAATTCCTTGTATTAGTTACTGTTCTTATTGCTATGAACAAACAAGATGAGAATCAGAGAGAAAATCATGAGAGAAAAGGTTTATTCTGGCTCACAGTTTATGGAGACACAGTCCACCATGGTGGGCAGGCGTGGCAGGAACAGCTTGTGGCTGTGGCTATGGGAGCTTGCTCACCATCTGAGTGGATCAGGTCATGGAGAACCATCAATGCTGGCCTTCTGCAGACTGTTTCCTCTTGCCCTTGTTGTTGTTCTAGGACCCCAGACTATAAGATGGTGCTGCCTCCGGGCAGGGCAGGTCCTCCTTCCTTTGTTAGATCTGTTAGATAGCTTCACTCCTTTAACTACTCAAACTCATTTCCAGAGGTGTGTCTCCAAGGTGGTTTTAAATCTAGTGACATTGACAGTAAAACTTAGACATCACACCCCTCATAAGTTGAAAGTATATTTCGTATACTCAGTGAATTAAGAGTCATAGCTTAGCCCTTAGATTAGCTTACAGTCAGACAAAACTCATCTAACCCAAAGCCTGTTAGTGTGTGTGCATGGAACATGTGGTTGCATGACTGACTGAGAGAGAATCTCCTACTATATCACTAATAAACTTGGAAAAGACATTCACATTCCAGATACTGGTTTTCACCTTACACTTGGAAAATCATTAAGTTTTCCACTGTAGATGAGGAGCCTTCTATAATGTGGAAGATGAATGTCCATCCCATGCTGCCTGCTTGCGCAGCCTTTCACCAACATAGCCACTCTTGCGGCTTTGTAGGGGACGTCTCAAAGTAGCCTGCCCATACGTATATTTTAAATTTTATTTATGCTGAAGCAGGCATGAATGTGCCATAGTATTCGGATGAAGGGAGAAGGAAAACTTTGGGGTTGGCTTTCATTTTCCAACTTTCCATCGTTCTGAGGAATTGACCTCAGATGTTAGGCTTGCATGGTAATGCTTCACCCTCAGAGCCATTCACTCACTCCTCCTCCTCCTTCACCAGTAGTGATTCTATGGACCTCCTCACTCCTCCTCCTTCACACAGTAGTGACTTCTATAGACCTCACTCCTCCTCCTTCACACAGTAGTGACTTCTATAGACATCACTCCTCACTCCTCCTCCTTCCACACAGTAGTGACTTCTATAGACCTCACTCATCCTTCTACACAGTAGTGACTTCTATAGACCTAACTCCTCACTCGTCCTTCCACACAGTAGTGACTTCTATAGACCTCCTCACTCCTCCTCCTCCACACAGTAGTGACTTCTATAGACCTCACTCCTCCTCCTCCGCACAGTAGTGACTTCTATGGACCTCCCCACTCCTCCTCCTTCCACACAGTAGTGACTTCTAAAGACCTTCTTTTGTATTTTGCTTTTTAAACCTCCTGTCTTTGAGACTGTTGGCTATTGCTATGTAACAAACCAGCTCAGAACACGGTGCCTATTACAGTAGCCACTTTGGATCTCCTGGATTCCAGGCTCACCAGCACTCATGCCTCTGTGACCTGCGGGCTCAGCCTGGAGCCTGCTACTCTTGGTTCTTAGATGGGCTCTCATGCATCAAGTCATGGCTCAGATAGCGCCACTGTTTTACATGTGGCCTTAGGGGCTTGCTCTGGGCCCTGTCTACCCAGGCCCAAGCAAGTCCTTCTGGTGACCACAGTGAGCCAGAAGTAAGAGGAAGTGAGTCAGCCATTTTCTAAGTGCCTGCGCACATCATGGCTTACACTGTACTTTTGATCAGAGAGGGGCATTCATACGTCCAGGTGACCACAGATCTGCTTAAATAATTCCATCTGAGCCAGGCATGGTGGTGCACGCCTTTAATCCCAGCACTCAGGAGGTAGAGGCAGGTGGTTCTCTGTGAGTTCGAGGCCAGCCTGGTCTACAGAGTGAGTTCCAGCACAGCCAAGGCTACACAGAGAAACCCTGTCTTGAAAAACAAACAATCTGTTTAATTCTCCTCTCTCACATCAGTCTGACTCAGGCCCTAACACCCCTCCTTACTCTGATTCTCTGAGAGTCTGAGCAGATGGGACAGGAAGGGGATTCGAAAGCCCCCTGTTCAGTCTAAAACCACAGGACTCAAGTGGCATAGGATGGAGGCTGAACACATTGAAATGCCAAGGTCCATGTGGTTTGTGCCGGCATGTTGGAGAGATGTGGTGGATGTCAGAGACCACAGCTCCAGGGCGAACTGGCTGTGTGTGGCCTTAGCCATGCCGCTTTCTCTCTCTTGCCTGGTTCACTGTGAGATGGTGACAGTGATAGACTCACACCTTAATGATGTTTTTAGGAATTGCTTGGCACATGGCTGGCCATGTGTTTAGTAAGAGCATGGTATGGCTGGGCTGTCAGTGGTCCCCAGTATTCCGTTCCTCTGATAATGCTGCAGACCCCAGAAACATAGGGAATGTGTCTTACAGAGCTTTTACATACTATCCTGTGGTATCCAGTGTCACTATTCTGGGACATAGTGGGTCCTTCATGAAAGAAAGGATCATTCCTAGTAGCTGGTGTTACTTGGTACCTGCTGCGTGCTATATGCATTGCATGTCTTGTGTGAGCCTTACAATTGTCCCGAGGAAGTTAGTAAGACTAAGTGACTTGTCCGTCCCATACAGCTAGTAAGCCTGGGTTCATGTCCCAGGCTGTCTAAGGCTGAGACTTTCTTCCACCTCGTGCTGCTTGGGTTTCTCTGTCATGGAAACCACAGGCCTGGCCACTTTGCCAGCCGGCTGCTCCCTGTGGAGCTGCCCTCTGCCTGGTGAGTGTATGCAGGAGCAGGAAGGGGCCCGGATTCAAGGCTTTTGTGGGCAGACTTCCGAGGGCAGCCCTGAGTCCCTAAGTCACAAATAGACATTGAGGGCAGCTCCATGTCTGTTAGCTGCTCCCAGGGCTTTGTGCCATCCGTTCCCCATCTTCCATCTCCATAGCTCTACTCTCATAAGAGTGCAAGTCTGTTTGATGCTTTCTCCTTTTGTACTTAATTCTTTAATCCACTTGAAATTAATATTTCTGTGGCTTGGGGGTGTCTTTCTTCTTCTTTGCCTCATTGTTCCAGCATGTAGCCAGATATTTCTGGCTTAGAACTGGTTTAGTGATGTCTGCCTCTTTTCTTGCTGGTAGATTGTGAACTGGGGACCCATGGAACTCTGACAGGTTCAGGCAGAGTCCACATTGGCACCCAGGACCCCTCCAGTATTAGAGTTGAGTTTTGTCTCTGAAAAATATTTTGGCAAAAGCTCTTGATGCCTTGATGCTTTAATTCTCTGTTCTTCTGACTGGGAGAATGAGTGAAGAGGAACTCACTTTTTTTTTTTTTTTTTTTTTTGGTAAGAGGACAAAGAAAACCATTTGTTTGGCAGATTAAAAGGGAGCCTAGAGAGTAAAAAAAGCATTCATGAGATTTTTTGGTTATCATGCTAAACTTAAAGTCAGACCATAAGCACTTGTTGGCCTGGTGTGGTCAGAGAGTGCCTCTCAGTGGAAGCCTGCTTCTTCCCTGAAGGGTGTTAGGACACTGTAGCACTGGTCACAAGAGCAGTGACTTCAGCAGGAGCTAGAGAAGTTAGTGTTGCCGTAGTAACTGATCACTGCCATGCATTTGGGAAGAGTCCTTCTACAGTGCGTTCTGCCATTCTCAGTGGCCTGCACCTAGTGTTCTGAGACGGCACAGACCCATCCAGCCTGGGGTGTCTAGTGAGGAGAACTGGCTTGGTGACCATGCTGTTGCCACTTACAAGCACATACCACTGGGAAACCTAGAAAGGGTAGGCTTTAGCTGGGCAGCTGTGTTAGTGAGGGTTTCTATTGCTGTGAATACATGCAATAGAATGTATTAGAGACAACATGACCATGGCACCTCTTATAAAGAAACCATTTAATTGGGCATGGATCTCACAGTTTCAGAGGTTCAGTCCATCATGATGGCCAGGTGCATGGCGGCACGCAGGCAGATGTGCTGGAGAAGGAGCTGAGAGTTCTACATCTTACAGGCAACAGGAAGTTCGTCTGTCACACTGAGGGAAGCTTGAGCAAAGGAGACCTCAAAGCCTGCCCCACAGTGACACACTGCCTACACCAATAAAGCCACAGCTACAAATAGTGCCACTCCCTTTTGGGGCCATTTTCCTTCAAACAACCACAGCAGCCATGTGGTAATTGTAATATTAGAGGAGCCAAGGTGGGGTCAGGGAATTGCCTTAGGCAGAAGAGGGTTAAGGCTGGAGGATGTGGTCCAGAGTCTTGGCTGTCATAGATTATTTCACCTGATGTGCACTAGGCACAGACTCCAGTGCCTCACTTGGAATTTGGAAAGAACGAGCCCTTGTTTTGGAATTCTGCCTTACAGCCTAGATGGAACAGACAGGTAAACCAACACCCAGGTGAGGGTGCTTGAGCTTCCGGAGGCAGCTGGGGTGGGTGGACTGGGCTGGGCACGAGATAGGGAAGGTTAACAATGCCTTGGTAGGATCTTACTCTGCTCTTTAGGGAATAATAATGGTGCCATCTCCAGGATGCCTGAGCGTGCCCCACGCTGGGTGCTCTGCTGACCTGTGTGGAGATTCTCTAAGGCTTTGTTTGGATGCCACACTTGTCTCCTGTTCTGTCCCAACCTGCTGCGCCAGCCTTTTACTGAGCTTACCTACCTGCTGTCTCTCCAGACACTTTATTTTCTGTTCTTCCTGTCCTTGGCTCTGGTACAGAGTGTGCCATCCCTCAGCCTGGTACCCTTCCTGCTGGGCTCTCCAAAGTAGACAGGAAAAGGTTGGCATGGATTGATGATCAATAATCTTATCAATACTATGGTTAATAAATACTCTGACATAGAAATTCACAACTTTTAAGGAAAAGTTCCATTTTCCCCTATATACAATTTAAAGTGTCACGCACGCCTTTAATCCTAGTGCTTTCAAAGCAGGGGCAGGTGGATCTCTGTGAGTTCGGGGCCAGCCTGGCAGAGCGAGTTCCAGCATAGCCACGGCTATACAACAAGACCCTATCTTGGAAAAAAAAAGAAAGAAAAACCACTGAACTCTGCTTGGCCTGTTGTACACTAGCACTCCTTGGCCTGTTACACACTAGCACTCCTGGCCTGTTGCACACCAGCACTCCTGGCCTGTTGCACAGTAGCACTCCTGGCCTGTTGCACACCAGCACTCCTGGCCTGTTGCACACCAGCACTCCTGGCCTGTTGCACACCAGCACTCCTGGCCTGTTGTACACCAGCACTCCAGTGATCCCAGCACTTGGAAGTTGAGTAGAAGTATTACAGGTTTCAGGACAGCTTACACCAGGGGGATTTTGTTTAAAAACAAACTAATAAAAGATTCTGTTCAGTGTGCATAATTCAAGCTACAAAGATAAAAATATATATAGATCCCCAATTTTGTTACTCACACCTTTATGGGGTCATAGACTTACACAGAAATGAATATCGAGACAAGCTTCTACAGATCTCACGCTCGTTCATTAGGACATCGCTAGCCACGGGCAGCTATTGACCACTTGAGATGTGCTGTGCTTGTGAAGTGCACACTGGTTCTAGAAAACTGTGAGAACAGCTTTCCCTGCTGCCTGTTCCTTCCCACCCGCCTGGTGTTCTAGCTGTTGTCGTCTGCTCCAGCCACTTTCTGTGTCCATGTGCCCTCTGTGGGGTAACTTCCTCTCTTCTGGCACTGGAAGCTGCTGTAGGCCACCTGACTCTGTGCTCAGGAACCTGGCTTAGCTGTTCTGGGGTTAGCTAGCTCCTCTGAGGACTCTGGTCTTGTCCTTAGGACACAGACAGCAGTACTCAGGCTTGTCATTCCTGCCATTCGGGTGAACTGGTGCAAAGATGAGGTCACTGGGCCTTTGGTGGTTGGTGACTGTTTAATTATAAATTTATGCAATATAGACAAAGCTGTTCTCCATTCTGTGACAAGAATATTGCCCCCAAACCAACCTAAAGTCCATTGTAACTGCTAGACCCAGCTGAAGTCTCCTAGACCCCGCCAGTAATAGGGTCCTTCTAAACCTTTGCAAGCTGAATGTATTTTTAGTTTACCTCTGTCTGTCACAGCAAAATACAGCACGCCAGGCTGGGGTAGGAGCTGTTCTGGGTTCATCCAGAACAGTCTGCACTCTGCACGTGTGGGTTTCAAAGAGCTGTACCTGGCTTCTTTTTAAAGCAAATTAACCAATGTGGTGTGGAGATTATAACTTCTTGACACATAAAACTTAGGTGGGCATTGGTGTTTTACCTGCATATTTGTCTGTGTGAGGATGTTTGGATCCCTGGAACTGGAGTTACAGACAGTTGTGAGCTGCCATGTTGGTGCTGGAAATTGAACCTGGGTCCTCTGGAAGAGCAGTCAGTGCTCTTAACCCCTGAGCCCTTTCTCCAGCTCCAGTGTATATACTTTTATGAGCTAAACTTCTACGAAGACTCCCCAAAGGCAGGGCTGTATAGTTGTGCTTTGAGGAGAGACTTCATTCAGGTCACCATGGCAAAGCTCTTGACACATCTGACTAGGAAGGTGTCCCCAGACTTGCCGTCCACACTCAAGGCTGTAGACTTTGGCAGAGCAGGGAATTCCACTACTTTTCTCTTGGAAATAGACCACAATGGATTATGTATGTCATAAGGTCATCATGTTTTAGAATCGCAGAATTGTTTCACCTTCTGAACTTGAATCTCCATGTTAAAACGTAGCCATCTTCCTGAGTCAGTAGGTATGTGGCAGGGAATGGCTGAGCGCTTGAGCCCACTGCCGTGTGTCCCTCCCACAGACCCACTGCCGTGTGCCCCTCCCACAGTCCCACACTGCCGTGTGCCCCTCCC